>CM065590.1:588055126-588154819 GCA_033119425.1 Bufotes viridis
AGTTCAGGGGTTCATAAATAACATAGCAACAGACCAGTCAATAATTACAAGAGGAATGAGGGCAAGACCGCAAGAGCTTACAATCTATGAGAAGATAGCGGTGACACAATAGGTACAAGTGCTTGTGTTGTACAATGGTCCCGCCACCTTAGTAAGATAGAAGAGCAGATATAAAGCTGCATGAGCCGTCAGCAGCCGATATCTGTAGAGCTTCTGGGTATATGGGTGCGGTGGGTGCTGTATCTGGGAACAGAATTCTTCTCCTTCAATAACCTGTTTTTGCCGGTTAACCCTGCGCATTAATTCTCCCCTTTCTTTTTCCTTTTGCTTTTATTTCCTTTTAACGCAAAGACAGCTTTACTAAGTAATGTCAGAGCAAGGGTGCATTCACACAACTGGATGTATTTTGCGGTCCAAAAAAAGTACGGATGATGACCGCGTGATGTCCGTGTTGCATCCATTTTTTTTTCTGCGGATCCAGTGTAGCAATGCGTATTCTTGTCCACAAAACCTCCTCCTCCTCCATCGAGAGTTTCTCATTGTGTGTCCCCAACAGCTGCAGAGCGGACAGCAAGATGTGTTAGCTGTTTTACTTCCTCCTCCATCACCAACTGTTTCATGAACGTCAGTATCTCTTCAACCATACATATGAGGGGGATGTGCAGCATGAACGGCATGAGCAGCCCAACATGGAAGCAACACAGGATCCCTGCTGAGGCGGTTTGGGGCATGACAAAATCGATCATGGCTTTCCGGTGCTCTTACAGATGCTCTTGCATTAGCAATGTTGAATTCCAGCAAGTTGGACATTGAGGATTAAACAGTACAGTTGAGTGAAGACTTGGAAGTTTGGGTTCGCTGTGTTCGGCAGAACTTTGCCGCATAGTTGGAGTTTGGGACCCAAACTTGACCCCGAACCCCATTGAAGTCAATGGGGACCCGAACTTTTGGGCACTAAAATAACTTAAAATAACATAAAATATATAAAAATAAACATTTTAAACCTGAGCAAAAGTGAGTGACAGTGGCACCTGCCACCCCGCAAACAGAGGATGTGGCAGCAACACCCCCACATCTTTCACCATCACCAGGCATCTCCACACTATACCATGGAAGCGTTCAGCTGTCCATCTCCCAAACACTGGAGAGAAAGAGAAATAGAAAGAGGAAGTCAAAATTCCTGGTCCTTTGAAATGCTGTCATTCTGTCTGGTGGAGATGGACGGAGACTTTTAAAAAACTTATGGCGGTGGCTGTCCCACAGTAAGTGGTTCCCAACCGCCACTACTTTTCCAGGCGAGCCATCCCTTCCATGCGCAATCAAGTGGCGGACAAAATCAGGTGTGCACTTCGCAACGCCATCTGTGGCAAGGTCCACATAACCACCAATATGTGGACCGGTAAGCACGGTCAGGGAACTTATATCTCCCTAACAGCACACTGGGTAAATGTAGTGGCGGTTGGGCAAGAGGCAGATAGCAGTTTGGCGCATGTCCTTCCGCCCCCAAGGATTGCAGGGCATTTCTCTTTGCCTCCTGTTGCCTCCTCCTCCTAATCCGCTTCCTCCTCTTCTACCACCCCCTCATCTGCTCAGCGTAACACCTTCACCAACATCAGCACAGCCAGGGGGAAACGACAGCAGATTGTTCTTAAACTCATCTGTTTGGGGGACAAACCCCACACCGCGCAGGAGCTATGGACGTGCATGGAACAACAGACCCCTGAGTGGTTGGTGTCACTGAGCCTCAAGCAGCTCTGGGCCTAGCCGGTTTGACACACATCCCTTGCCTGGCGCATTTGCGGAATTTTGTGGTGCAGAAATTCCTGAACACCTGACAGTGAAAATCTATTCAGTTAATCCAGCTCCTAGATTATGGTGGGACAAATTCACTTTTATTGGTGCTCAAGGACCCCTGCAGCCTGAGCTGCAGATGTGACAGGCAAAAAATGTCAGTTAGATTGTTGGGTAACATTTCCACGGTTATCAGGACTTTTTATTATAAATCGTAACAAAAACTATACAAGGAACATTTCAAAAAGAGAAAATTAACGTATAATTACTAATTAATAATACACTAAAGTTCGGTATGAACCCTAACTTTACAGTTCAGGTTCGCTCAACACTATTAAGCAGTGTAGCTGCAGACCATTCGGACAATACAAGTCCAAACGAGCAATCCTCATCAAGCGAGAATGGTTGAAAAGAGGACATTGCTAGCTCTTCACACAAGCCAGTGCAGTTTTTTTTAAAGGCCATGCAGGGATCATGTGTTATTGTTATTTCCCTCTGTCTCAGGAAGGTCACAATGTTGTGGCCATTGTCGTTGACCATCCTGCCCAGTAGGAGTCGGTGGGGGGTTGACAGCCTGCTCGATGTACTTCAGCAATTGCTCGTCTGTGTGGCTACTATCCCGCAGGCTGATTAGCTCCAACACTGCATAGCAAAAAGTGACTTGACACAGGTGATAGGAAGGAGGGGTAGTGCGAGTGATGCTGTGCCCTGTTGCAGTTGGGGACGGGAGCATGTTCATGAAGGAGGAGGTGGAGGAGGCGGATAAGTGCCTCCTGTGGGATCCAGCCCAATGATATCATGGGAAGGGTCAAAAGGACCTGGTCATTAGTGATGTCGCGAACATAAAATTTTCAGTTCGCGAACAGCGAACGCGAACTTCCGCAAATGTTCGCGAACTAACGAACCGGGCGAACCGCCATAGACTTCAATAGACAGGCGAATTTTAAAACCCACAGGGACTCTTTCTGGCCACAATAGTGATGAGAAAGTTGTTTCAAGGGGTCTAACACCTGGACTGTGGCATGCCGGAGGGGGATCCATGGCAAAACTCCCATGGAAAATTACGTAGTGGACGCAGAGTCGGGTTTTAATCCATAAAGGGCATAAATCAACTAACATTCCTAAATTGTTTGGAATAACGTGCTTTAAAACATCCAGTGTGTGTATACGATCAGGTATGATGTTGTATCGATCAGGTAGTGTAAGGGTTACGCCCGCTTCACAGACATTGACAGACCAAACTCCTCTTTTAATGCACCACAAACAGTTCATTTGCACAACCGCAAACTTCCCATTTGCACAAGGTTGGATACCAAGCTAGCCATGTCCCGGTGATGTCATTGAAGGTTTCTTCCTCCACCCAGCCACGTACAACACCAAGGGTCCCCAAAAGATGAATTGAATAGATTTTTCGAACGGGGAGATGGTTAAAAAAACGCTGGCTCCCTCCACTCTGTTTTAAACCACGGTGACTGCGTCTGCGCCGTGCAATTTACTGTCACACCCGATATGAGTGGTATTTTCTGTAGTACTATTCTCATCACTGGCAGCAGGCAAGCAACTGAATTTAGACTACTGTCTAAAAATTAAATGCCTTATTTATCGGCAAGCTACTGTGCCACCCGGTATCAGTGGTGGGCACTGGCAGTGGGCACACTACAGTCAGTTAAAGTCGGCCTGACACACACTGGCAGCAGGCAAGCAACTGAAATTACACTAAAGTGTAAAAATTAAATGCCTTTTTTTGATGCAAAGTCCTGTGCCAGCCGGTATGAGTGGTGGGCACTGGCAGTGGGCACACTACAGTCAGTGGAAGTCAGCCTGACACACACTGGCAGGCAACTAACCTTAGATTAAAGTGTAAAAATTAAGTGCCTTTTTTTAAGCAAAGTACTGTGCCACACGGGATGACAGGGGTGGGCACTGGCAGTGGGCACACTACAGTCAGTGGAAGTCGGCCTGACACACACTAGCAGCAGGCAAGCAGCTGAAATTACACTAAAGTGTAAAAATTAAATGCCTTTTTTATGCAAAGTCCTGTGCCACACGGGATGACAGGGGTGGGCACTGGCAGTGGGCACACTACAGTCTGTGGGCCTGCAGCTCCTCACACACGGGCAGGCCAGGCAACTGCAATATGTATATAAAGTGCAGTATACGGGCACTTTAATACCCGTTTACCACCAATCTGTTATGTTCCTTAAGTGTCTCATATAATTGCCTGCAGCAATGTGAAGGTTGTCATGTAGGTATTAGACCACTGGGGGGAGCTGGTGAGCAGGATATATATATAGCTAGGCCAAGGCAGGCTAGTGTTAGTGCAGACCCTGGAGTCTGTGAAGGCCACATGTCTCAGGCCTAAGCGAGTCAGCAGAAGTCAAGCAGAGGCAATCCCTAGAGCAAGAGGTACTAAATGCCAAGAGGAGGTACACTGTCTACTGGAGATTCAAGGATATAAGCCAGAAGTAGGGCATTGGGGCCTTGAAGCATCAATTCCAGTCAGGACAAGTCAGGAAGAAAGTAAGGTTCACCTGCAATTCTAAGTCCTGTTGTCTTTCCCTCTGTTATTCCTTGCTGGATGTAAGCCTGCTGTAACTGCGACTGTACAAACGTCTATTCTCTGCAACAAGAACTGTGTTAAGAGGTTGCCTGCTGTATTTTCTACGGTTTTCAGTAAAGTTGGAATTCTGTTTTCAAGTTACAAGTCTGCACCTCTGTTATTCCTACTATAAATACGGTGTGCCACCGTTTACTGGCACTGGCGTCACGACACATCAGGGACCCAGCCATAGGCACGTTAAACTACAACACCAAGGGCACCTCACATTCCACCTGGCTGTGTCCCGCAAGAACCCAGAGAGTGCCCCAGAGGAACAGCGTGCCGGCCTCTCCATCACTGGCATTCCCCAGGTTAGTTCCATACATTGCCCTGACTTGGGGATGCTACATTTTGGCGTCACGAACAGGATACGCACGTTTTACGGACTGTGAGCAAAAACGTGAACTTTGTGCCTTAACCAGTTTGCCAAGTGACAAAACGCCTGTTTGTTTATTGAACTTTGCGGACCTAAAACGTACAGAAAAAGTGTCCCAAAAACCTCTAAAAAGCGCTGTGCAGTGTTGCGCTATCAAGAGGAAGAAAATCGCCACTTCAAAGTGCATTTTTGTGGACTTTTATGCTGTTTTACTACCGCTGCTTGCTGTCATTGAATTGATGCATCATGGCGCCCAAGATGGCCGCCTGAACTGTGGACTTATCTACTGCGCCATCACTACTCATTGCTAGCGGGAAAACTTAGCGCCAAACTCTGCAGCGTCACCACTTTATTCAAATTTCCCAAGCTGGACTCCACCTACCTTGGACTTGGAAGAACGCAGACGCTGTTCCCCGTCGGAGCAAGTCCGAAGCTCCGACCCTCCAGCCCGACGTCCTCGCGGGAAGGGACGCTGCGCAAGGGATTCCCGAAGACGTCCTTCCGGATCTCGCGAGATTTGGACCGCCTGCACCGGAGTAAGTACAAACTCCTGGGAGAAATAATCCTACACCGGAGAGGGGTCGCCTGGTTAGTAAGGCCCAAAAAGGGGATACCAGACTCTGTCCATCGATCGCGCTCACCGGCTAGTCACCCCGCCGGCGCGACATCGGACCTATCACTACCTCTTAAAGGGACCGCTCAACCAAATAATCTGCATCATGTCGGACTCAGAAGCAGCCGAGCAGCCTGCCCCCAGGGAGCCAGTAGCCACCAACGGTATTACGCCTGTCAACATGATGCCGCTGACGATGCCATACTACTTTGGGGCTCCATGGTTTCCCCGTTATGCCGGGGAGGCTCATAATTTAAAAGACTTTCAAGACAAAATCCTGGCTCTGTTCCGACTCTATCCTATTAACCCGGAGCAGCAAATGGAGATTCTGTTAGCCCAGTTGGAAGGAGCGGCCCGTCGAGAAGTCATGTCCTGGCCCAGTTCTGAGAGGAGTACCATAGAGCAGATCTTTGACCGCCTCAGCACTACCTTTGAAGTCAGGACGGTGTCTGAAATAAAGATGCGCTTCTTCAGTAAGAAACAAAGACCTGGTGAGTAACTCCGTGATTTTGCTTTATCCCTCCAAGAGGCCTGGAAGGCTGTCATTCATATAGACCCTAGAGAGGTTGACACCCAGGATCAAACTCTGAGAGAACAATTTATTGCGGGTGTGAATAGCGAATCTTTAAAAACACAATTGAAAATGTTGTCAGCTCAGCACCCTAACAGTATTTTCCTGGACTTTAAAGAACTGGCCATCAATATTCTGGGACAACATCTGCCAACGGAACCAGTGGCCCATCCCGAGCCTCCTGTCCGTAATCCTAAGCCAACGGATACCAGCCTGCCAGGGGCCAGCCAAGCCGCCCAGACTCCAGTTCCTGATACAGTAGCTGCTCTGATGGAACAGGTCAATTACCTCACTAGGAGCCTGGAGAAAGTCTGCAGGAAACTGGAAGAGTGGGAGAAACCCTTAATGCTGGAAGATGAACTCCTTTTGCCTCAAAAGCCTGGCCCCCCTGCGTATCAAGAAGTTTATCCCAGAGATCCTGGAAGACGTTCAAGTGACCGGTTTAGGAACCATAAGCGACCTTCCTGTAATTACTGCAAGAAGTTGGGTCATACTGAATCTACTTGCTGGCAGTTAAGCGGGTCACCCTCGAGGCTGAGGACCGCCCCTCGGGAGGTAGAACAACAGGTCCAAGGGATCCAAACTGGATGCCCCGTTATGTGGGGTCCCGTCCCAAAATAAACGTCCGGATCAATGGAGTGCCTTTTGAGCGTTGCTGGACACTGGATCTCAAGTCACCACTATTCAGCAGTCCACCTTTAATCAGTTCTGGAGTTCCAGCCTGCTTACCCAGCCACCTGAGTCCTGGTTGGAGATAATTGCAAGCAATGGTAAGCCCATAAAAGTCCATGGATACTGGGAACCCACGCTCCAAGTGGGTGAAGCCACTTTACCACAGCAAGGAGTGATCGTGGTACAAACCGAGGATAAAGGGGTCACCCTGTGATTGTTGGGACTAATGTTTTCAAAAATTGCTACCCTGAGGTACTTGAAGCTCTCCACCAGTCCCTGCCTGCAGCTTCCTCTGCCTCCAAGAAGGTCCTCCAAAAGACCATCAGCGTACTGTGTGCTCAGCAGAGGTTTGCAAATGAAAAAGGAGAGATCTGCACCGCCAGGATCAGTGATAATAGACCAGTGACTCTACCTCCAAACTCCCAAACCCTCCTGTGGTGCCGTGCTGTCCTGGGAGTCCAGGGCCAAGACTATCCGGCCCTGGTGGAACCTGTCCAGATGGAGAACTACCCATATGTGAGAGCTGCCAAGTGCCTGGCGACCGTCTCCCAAGGTAAAGTACCTGTCCGGCTGATTAACCTCAGCGATCATCCTGCTGTGCTTACTAAGCACTGTCCTGTTGCCCAGCTTTCCCAGGTATCCTTCCAGGATGTCATCTGCCTGCCTGTCACCGAGAAGCCATCAGCTGCCACTCGAGGACCTCTTCCTGCGGACGACTCTCCAGTGCCCTGGTGGAAGGAACTCCATGTCGGGACGAAGCTACCCCGCAACATCAACTAGAGGGACTCCTGAACCTAGTAAAGCAACACCATCAAGCCTTCAGTAAGCATGCAACGGACTATGGAGAGGTCAGTGTTATCCAACACACCATACCCACTGGCTCTCATCCTCCCATTAAAGAGAGGTATAGACCCATACCACCAACTTCATACCAAACTGTTAAAGAGATGATCCAAGAAATGAAAGACTCAAACGTAATCCGGGACAGTCGTAGTCCCTGGGCTGCCCCCTGGTTTTAGTAAAAAGAAAGATGGTGGCATCCGGTTTTGTGTAGACTATAGAAAGATAAATCAGATCACTCACAAAGATGCTTACCCATTGCCACGTATTGAGGAGTCTCTAACTGCTCTAGGCTCCTCCGCCTATTTCTCCACCTTAGATTTAACCAGCGGATATTGGCAAGTGCCCATGGCCCCTGAAGATAGGGAAAAGACTGCTTTCACCACCCCTATGGGCCTGTTTGAATTTAATTGCATGCCATTTGGACTGTGTAATGCCCCGGGACCTTTCAAAGATTAATGGAGCGGTGCTTAGGCCATAAGAACTTTGAGACGGTGCTGTTATACCTGGATGACGTTATCATCTACTCTAAAACGTATGAGGACCATTTAAAGCATCTAGCTGAGGTGTTTGAAATCCTTATTAAATACGGCCTCAAGATTAAACCGTCCAAATGTCACCTGCTGAAACCTGCTGTAAAATACTTGGGACATGTTGTAAGCGCAGAGGGGTCCAGCCTGATCCTGATAAGTTGGCTGCTGTCCGAAATTGGCCGGTCCCCACTACAGTGAAGGAAGTGAGGAGTTTCCTTAGCTTCGCTGGCTACTACCGGCGCTTTATCCCCACTTCGCTCAAATAGCGGATCCAA
Organism: Bufotes viridis; assembly: GCA_033119425.1. Taxonomy (NCBI): domain Eukaryota; kingdom Metazoa; phylum Chordata; class Amphibia; order Anura; family Bufonidae; genus Bufotes; species Bufotes viridis. The sequence goes on from CM065590.1 coordinate 588,063,397, forward strand.
TCCAGGAACTCCTGAGGGGGCAACCAAAAAGAGCCCAAAGACTCCTATCCCCATTGAATGGAATGAAGAGAGGGAGGTTGCATTTCAGTTGTTAAAGAAGAAGTTGACTGAACCTCCTGTGCTGGGGTACCCAGATTACAGTAAGCCATTTCACCTTTACACAGATGCCAGTAAGAAAGGCCTGGGAGCAGTGCTGGCTCAAGTGCAAGAAGGAAAGAGAGGGTGATAGCTTATGCCAGTCGGTCCTTAAAGGGAGCTGAAAAGAATGATCAGAATTATAGCTCTTTCAAATTAGAGTTTCTGGCCTTAGTGTGGGCGGTAACAGAAAAATTCAAAGACTATTTGGCTGCCACTCCATTTATTGCCTTCACTGATAATAATCCTCTGGCCCACCTGAACACCGCCAAACTGGGGGCCTTAGAACAGAGATGGGCCTCCCGCCTTGCTAATTACGACTTCACTGTAAAATACCGGGCTGGCCGTTCAAGCGATAATGCTGATGCCCTGTCAAGGCTCCCCACTGAGATAGCACCAGATGACAAGCGGGATGCCTGGGAAGATGTAGAGATGCCAGCATTTTACAACAGGTTTGCTCAACAGGACCAAGCTCAAGCTGCCAACAGTGGAACCTCTGACCCTCCATCCTTTGATAAGCCTGCATCCAGAGAAGAAAAGTGGATTAAGTTGCAATCAGAGAGTAGAGTTCTCGGTGAACTGCTGGACTTCTTCATCAGTGGCAGAACCCCTGAAAGAATTCGGCGAAAGACCGCAGACCCAGAACTCATCAAATTGTGGAAGCAACGTCAACAACTGTTCCTTCGAAAAGGCCTGTTGCTGCGACGAAGCCTGGATCCAGTGTCAAATGACAGAGTGCACCAGATCCTCATCCCACGTCGTGATGCAGGTATGGTTCTAGAAATGTATCATGATAGGTCTGGACATTTTGGGGTTCAAAAGACTGAGGCCACTATCCGTAGGCGGTTCTACTGGGTTGGAATCAGAGAGGACATTGAGAAGTGGTGTCGGGAATGTACAGCCTGTGCCCTAAAGAGAGGTGAACATCATGATCAGAGAGCACCGCTGCACCCTATTATAAGTACCGCCCCTCTTGAACTGGTTGCGATTGACCACGTGAAGTTAGAGCCCAGTCACTCAGGGTATGCCTATGCCATGACTATTATTGACCATTTCACTAAGTTTGCCGTAGCAGTGCCTGTGAAGGACCTAACAGCCAAGACGACCGCTGAATTGTTCTGGAAACACTTCCTCCTGCCTTACGGCTGCCCAGAAAAGATCCTCACCGACCAGGGGTCTGCGTTTGAGTCTCATCTGTTCCAGGAGCTGTGCCGACTACACAATTGCCAAAAGGTCCGGACCACGGCCTATCATCCACAAGGTAATGGACTCTGTGAAAAGATGAATCAGACCCTGATTGAAATGTTGAGAGCCGTGCCTCCTGAGACCAGAGGAGATTGGCCTAACCTGTTACCACAGCTCATGTATACGTACAATAATACTATCCATTGTTCCACTGGATACACTCCTTTCTACCTGTTGTTTGGGCGTCAGGGTAAATTGCCTGCAGACCATTCCCTGGACGTACAAGTGCTGGACGACATTAATCCCCTGCCTAAAACTGACTGGGTAATGGAACATCAAAGGCGCTTGCTTAATGCCAAAGAAATTGTCCAGGAGCGCATGGAAGGTGCCCGGGAGCGACAACAAAAGACTATGATTTGGCGGCCCATGCAGAGCCCTTGGCTGTGGGGACACCGTGTGGTTAAAGAACAATCACCGTACCAGTAAGCTGGACAGTAAATGGGAGAGAACTCCCTATCTTGTGTCTGCCATCCCTAATGCTGAAACTCATACCTATGAGGTCACCAGAGAGGGTAAGGGTCCCCAAATTGTTCACAGAAACCGCCTAAAACTCTGCATGACAAAGGGGCCCATTGCTGGAGACTCCGGACCCCAGTCTCCTGTGCCAGGACTTGCTGCTCAGCCTGTGGAGCCTATGCAGGCTGTGGCAGATCTATTTAATGATGCTGAACCACTCCATTGGTTCCTCACACCCTGGTTAAATTTGTTGGTGCCCGCTCCGGCACCTACTGTGCCTTCACCTCCGGAAGAGCCGGTTCAAAATGTCCCGGATCCAGTCCCCTTGTAGAGGATCCTCCGGCTCCTGTTGTTCCTGACCAGGGTCTCACTGGTGGAGACCCTCCTGTTGCTCCTCTCCCTTCTACCTCGATTCTAAGGGAGGAGGACACTCCTGTGTTGAGAAGGTCCACCCGGATGAACAGGGGACGTCCGCCAGTCCGTTTAGGGGACTTTGATTATACTGGTGGTGTCTCCTCCCGGGCAGTTACTACTGGAAATAGTTTGCTTGACGTTTGTGCGCAAGAATGGACTCCTCCACGTGAGCCCTTGCCTGTTATACACCCCCAGGACACCTCTGTGTGAGCATCATCCTTTTTAAGTTTGTGCCCAGAGATGGACTCCCTGTGTGCGAGCCTCTGTGATATGTTCTTATTATGGACTCTGGCATTCTCTTATGGACTATCCTGGTGTTAACCATTGATTTGCTGTACCAGGTCAGCATCACAGCTCTGCATTAATAGCCTGCAAGCAGAGGACGTCGCCCTTGTCACCGCGCTCCACCTTTTCCAGCTGGACCTGATATGATTATTTATGCAGATGTCATTCATTTGTGTCTATGTATGCCTGCATGTTTTCCTTTTGTCTTTCAGGAGAAGAATCCAGCTGGGTGGACCCCTGTGGGAGTACGAGGTCGTACTCAGTTTAAAGTCGTGGGGTATGCAGTATACGGGCACTTTAATACCCGTTTACCACCAATCTGTTATGTTCCTTAAGTGTCTCATATAATTGCCTGCAGCAATGTGAAGGTTGTCATGTAGGTATTAGACCACTGGGGGAGCTGGTGAGCAGGATATATATATAGCTAGGCCAAGGCAGGCTAGTGTTAGTGCAGACCCTGGAGTCTGTGAAGGCCACATGTCTCAGGCCTAAGCGAGTCAGCAGAAGTCAAGCAGAGGCAATCCCTAGAGCAAGAGGTACTAAATGCCAAGAGGAGGTACACTGTCTACTGGAGATTCAAGGATATAAGCCAGAAGTAGGGCATTGGGGCCTTGAAGCATCAATTCCAGTCAGGACAAGTCAGGAAGAAAGTAAGGTTCACCTGCAATTCTAAGTCCTGTTGTCTTTCCCTCTGTTATTCCTTGCTTGATGTAGGCCTGCTGTAACTGCGACTGTACAAACGTCTATTCTCTGCAACAAGAACTGTGTTAAGAGGTTGCCTGCTGTATTTTCTACGGTTTTCAGTAAAGTTGGAATTCTGTTTTCAAGTTACAAGTCTGCACCTCTGTTATTCCTACTATAAATACGGTGTGCCACCGTTTACTGGCACTGGCGTCACGACACATCAGGGACCCAGCCATAGGCACGTTAAACTACAACACCAAGGGCACCTCACATTCCACCTGGCTGTGTCCCGCAAGAACCCAGAGAGTGCCCCAGAGGAACAGCGTGCCGGCCTCTCCATCACTGGCATTCCCCAGGTTAGTTCCATACATTGCCCTGACTTGGGGATGCTACAAAAGGAAAAAAAAAAGCAGACTAATGTTGCAGCCCTAAAAAGGTTTTTTTGGGGTGCTGTCAGGACGCTGTCCTTACAGCAGAGATCAGATGAGTCTTTCAGGACTGGAGTGGACACTGAATACACTAGCCTAGCTATCGATTTCCCAATTAAATCAGCAGCAATTACACTCTCCTTCCTCTCACTAAGACTGCAGCTTCAGAATGAATCTAAAATGGATGCTGTGCAGGAGATGGGAGGGTCTGGGAGGGAGGGTATGCTGCTGATTGGCTGGAATGTGTCTGCTGACTGTGAGGTACAGGGTCAAAGTTTGCTCAATGATGATGTATAGGGGGCGGACCGAACATCGCATATGTTCGCCCGGCAGAGGCGAACGCGAACAAGCTATGTTCGCCGGGAACTGTTCGCCGGCGGATAGTTCGGGCCATCTCTACTGGTCATGGTGCTGAGTTACTGCCTCTTCACTGCCACAAAAAAAACATTGACTCAGTGGGCTGTAAAAGACATGTACTGTTTCTGCCCGTAAGAGCTGCTCCGGGTGTCCACTGTGGTGTGAACCTTGCTGTACAGCGAGAATAGCAGTGGACAGCCCACGTTGTCCGCCACTTGAGAGTACATGGCTCTACTACTATAGTACTGCAGTGACTGCTTCGATAGCAATGTGGCTAGATTGCGGTTCAGCTTGTAGACAAGCTAATTGCTGATGGAGAAAAGTTTTTACATGCCCAAACCTTCAGTTATACAGTAGATGTCTCGCAATGTAGCCGAGGACAAGGAGGAATCGGGGTCTTAGCAGGAAAAGAAGAAGGTGATGAGTAGTGTTAAGCGAAAAATTCGATTTGCTGCGAAGCCGAATTTCCTTTTGTTTTATGGTAAAGAGTAGGTTTTCCTAAAAATGGTGGTAAAAAAAATCATGCTTACCTCATCCATTTGAGCAGTAAGAGGCAGCTGTGGCGATATTGCTTAAAGGTCCGGTGCGAAATCTTATGTGCGGTGACGTATGACGTCATCATGTGCTGCGCGAGATTTCACGGCAGATCTTCAAGCAAGATGGCCACGGCGGCCTTTTCGCAATACTGGTTTTCAAAACTTAAAAAAATAATACATTAAATTATTTATGTGGAGATGCCCATATAGAATAGTAGTTCAGATGTTTTCACTGAGATTTTAAATGCTGCATCTATCTTCTCCATGGTACGTAAAACACATGTACAGTTTTGCACTTATTCCACCCTCCCCCCCAATGTATTTTTGTTAAAATGGGAAACAATAAAACAATGTCCTTGCAGGTAGCTGCTTCTGAGGTTTGCAGCAGCTGCAGTTCGGCTAGGACGCACACTCAGACTCCTCACTTCTCACTCCCTAGCTGGCAGCTCTCCCTGCCTGTCCCAATTCTACACACACTATTCTATTTCTTTGTAACTTTCCCTTCACTGTCCCTGGCAGTAGAATAGAAGTTTGATTGTAACTTTCTCTAAGATCATTTTTCTGGCAGGAACTGCCACTCCCATCCGCCCTCATTTACAGTCCAACACAGAATGATGGTCTGCTTGTTGTGCAAGGGCACCTTCCTGCCTGCTGCAGCACTGATTTGCTCATTCAGGATGTTTGTCGGCCTGGAAGCCAATCAGGACAAGACCTCCCCACACTTCCTCTCATGGTCATGTGAGACACCATCTTCTTCCTCCCTAGTGCTTTTTCTAGCCTACATGTGGACAAAATGGCACTGTGCACCTTTTTATAGGGTTCATCCAAAACAAACATGAAAAGGTTCGTGTTTGTCTGCTGTTCGAAAATGTCTGAAGTTTGTAATGAACACTGTTCCTTACGAACTGGTTCACTCATCTCTATTATAAAGTTATGAAGAGCTCCCTCCCTGGCTTTAGCAGACAGACAATACACCTAGGCCCCATTCACATGTCCGTGTGTGTTTTGCGGATCCACGGATGGCACTTTCATGAAAATGCGGAACAGAATTGCGGACGTGTGAATGGGGCCTAATTGTCTTTATCTTGTCCCTAATGATAAAACTTGAACCTCCATACAGTAATTCAATGTACCTAAACAAAATATCTTCCCCGTCCCTGTCTTTTAAGACCCCAAAATGGCAGTCTTCTTGTTTACCTAATTGCAGATAGGGCAGACATGTGACTGACCTCAGAACATCGATGACACAGTACCTAATAAATCAGCCAATATCATTTCCCCTGGTTGGCCAACTGTAAAGCATTATGGGCAAGGCCAAGTCATCCTATATATTGATGTTCCTAGCCCTTTTTTCCTCACTAGTGGACTAAATTTAACCACCAATGTCCCTTCAAATGTCTAAAAGCATTTTCAACTCCCATATGAGCAGAGCTCAAATAATAATTTAAAAAATTTCTCCTTAGGAATCACACAATGGTACTGGATAAACCCTTTCATTATCCATTTTTATATGGTGCTCTGTTTCTCCAAAGAGATGAGCTCTACAAAGGCTGTGGAGTCGTTAAGCCAAAGTTCTGACTCCAACTCTGACTCCTGTATTTTATCACAGTCTGACTTGTCTTCCTGTTCTGTCAAGTAGTTCTGAGATGACTGCACACATGCCAAGTACTGAACTTCCTCCCATGGTCTTCACTACTAGACCTTGGAGTAACTTGAAGATACCAAGTATGAGGGACACGGAAGAACACAGAATTGAGAACTGACTCTCTATCACCACTACAACACCCTGCTTATCACTGTTTTTAAGAAATTGGAGCCATAAGCTGGGTTTACATGGGGCGAAGCAGCGGCCAATTATCGGGAAGAAAGCGTTCCTTCTTGAGAGTCGGCTGCTCGTTCAGTGAAGGAGACCACACATTTACATGCAGCGTTCTACTTCACTGTATAAGGATGGGCGGGGGGTTTGCTCGTTCATTGGGTGATCGGCAGCACATTCAGACGGGCAGATTGTCGGGAACTAGTGTTGAGCGAGAATATTCGAAAAGCGAATTTTTTTAGCGAATATCGGCACTTCGCTAATTCGCGAATATTTCGAATATAGCGCTATAAATTCGCTATTTCGAATATTCGTTTTTTTTTTTTTTTTTTTTTAGTTATATTTTTTTCTTTCCCTCTTCCCAACAGTAGTTCTTACCTGTCCTGAGGATTCCTGGCTTCCTGGCTGCTCTAGTCAGTGCCCATTGCCGCTTCTGCCGACTTCCGTGCTCATGGAGCGTCCCCATCCATGGGAGAATCTCCATATACTAAAATGTACTGTCGGATTTGAGGAATTACGTTGAAATCGCAATGCGATTAATTCAAGTTATATTAATCGCATTGCGATTTCAACTTAGAGCTGAGTTTATAATGGGTCAGCTTGCTAGAATGAACGAAGTTAACGAATATGGAATATAGCAGCACTGCTAAGTTGAATTCGCAATGCGATTAATTTAACTTGAAGTAATCGCATTGCGAATTCAACTTAGCACTGCTGCTATATTCCATATTCGTTAACTTCGTTCATTCTAGCAAGCTGACCCATTATAAACCCAGCTCTAAGTTGAAATCGCAATGCGATTAATATAACTTGAATTAATCGCATTGCGATTTCAACGTAATTCCTCAAATCCGACAGTACATTTAGTATATGGAGACGTTCCCATGGTGATGGGGACGCTCCATGAGCACAGAAGTTATGGTTGGCTTGGTAGAATTAGCGAATAGCGAATATGACGAATGTATTCGTCATATTCCTCAAAACGAAGATAGCAGTATTCTACATCTTCGTTTTAGCAACCTATTCGTCAACCTCGCTAATTCTAGCAATCAAATAGGAAGGTTGACTATAGAGACAGCTGTGTTAAATTACGCTATGCGATTTTTTTTTTTTTTAATAGAATAATTATATTACTTGATATAATTACTATAATTATTCTATTTATTAAAAAAAAATAAATAAATCGCATAGCGAATTAAACACAGCTGTCTCTATAGTCAACCTTCCTATTTGATTGCTAGAATTAGCGAGGTTGACGAATAGGTTGCTAAAACGAAGATGTAGAATACTTCGTTATCTTCGTTTTGAGGAATAGACGAATACATTCGTCATATTCGTCATCCTCGCTAATTCTAGATATGAAACCAATAGGAAAGTAGCCTTAAGTACAAATACCAATATGCGATTATTTAAATCGCATGTTAATCGCGATAACTAGAAAAAATTACGAATATTCGATTTCGACGAATATGAAACGAATATTCATTCGAATATTCGCGAATTTCGTCGAAATCGAATATGGCACCTGCCGCTCATCACTATCGGGAACAACCGTTTGCAGGTACAGTAGGTCATTCTCAATAATCTGCCTGATAATTGGTGTGTCTAAATGCTGGATTTTTTTCTGCACAATATGAGACTAATTATCTGGAACAAATGCGCCTCCTACAACTCTGAATGTTCAATCATGATAATAGGCTCACGTAAATATGCTGGTGATTAACTGATGAACGAGGAAAACACTTGTTGATCGTTCATGCAGCACATTAAATCTTTTTATTTTCTGGGCAGTAATGCTGCGTGAACAGTGATCTGCTGCCCAGAAACAATGAATCTGTATGAGGATGAGCAATGGCAATAGTGATCATTCGCCCCCCTACAGTGGAGGGGATTGATGCGTGTAAAGGTAGCTTGTTACCTCCACTGACGTGCGGGCAGCTATCAGGAAACAACAGTCACTTCCCGATAACTGCCTTCTCGTTCTCCGCATGTAAATGTTCTGTTCACCTTTAAATTGATTGCAAATAAAATACATTTATGATCAACATTTCTAAACTTTTCTAAATTTCTATGAAAGTTATAAAATGTATTACATGATATTAATGGATCATTTTTTTAAAGTCTATACTTTTTTTACCAACTCCGACTCCACCCAAAATTAGCTTTAACCCCTTAAGGACGAAGGGCGTACATGTACGCCCTTCGTCCGCACTTTAAAGATGGCGTCCGCTCCCGCACGGAGCGGGCGCATGAGCTGCGGGTAAATGCTTGATTCATCAAGCTGACACCCGCAGCTCATGTCCGTGACCGGCAGCGATGCCGATCGCGGACATTTAACCCCTCAGATGCCGTGGTCAATCCTGACCACGGCATCTGATGGAGCACAAACCGAAAGTTTCACTTTCGGTTTGTGCTCCGGCTCCCCTGATGGCCACAACGGGGAGCCGGAGCATGCATTTAGTACCCTAGGTTTCTGTGAATGAAACCTAGGTTACAACATAGTATTCCTATGGAGCCTATGACTGTAATAGGCTCCATAGTAAATATGTGATTTTTCATATATTCCAATGCTATTGCATTGGAATATATGAGAATAGCAATCTGATGATTGTATCTTATAGTTCCCTATGGGAACTATAAGAAAGTGGTAAAAAAAAAAAAAAAGTTTAAAAATAAAAATAAAATAAAAAAATATAAAAATTCAAATCACCCCCTTTCCCCAAAATGAAAAAAATAAATAAAAAAATAAAAATTACACATAATGGGTGTCTCAATGTGCGAAAACGCCCATACTATAATAATATTAAAAATATTCACCATACGGTAAACATAAAAACGAAAAAGCGTCCAAATGGCTAATTCGCCATTTTTGGACGCTTCATTTCTTAAAAAATGAATAAAAAGTGATCAAAACATCATACGCACCCCATAATGGTATCAATTAAAAGTTCAGATTGCCCCGCAAAAATGAGCCCCTACACTGCTCCGTACGCATAATTACAAAAAAGTTATAGGGGTCAAAACATGGTGACAAAAAATAAAATAAAAAATTCCCACTTTTAATTTTTCTTTCACTATCAAAACGCAAGAAAAACTATACATATTAGGTATTGCCGGATTCGTACTGACCTGAAGAATAAAATTAACCAGTCAGTTTTATCGCAAATCGAACGTTGTAATTTAAAAACCCGTAAAACTGTGGTGAAATTGCTTTTTTTTTGCAATTTCACCCCATTTGGAATTTTTTTCCCGTTTCCCACTACATCACATGCAAAAATAAATGGTAGCGTTAAAAAGTACAACTTGTCCCGCAAAAAACAAGCCATCATATGGCTATGTGAGCGGAAATATAAAAATGTTATGGCTTTTGGAAGGCAGGGAGCGCAAAACAAAAACGCAAAAATCCCAAAACCCCCGGTCCTTAAGGGGTTAACTCCGACTCTACAGCTTCGACCCACAGCCATGATCTGTAAACCATCTACAGTCCTGGATTCCTTTTTTCTTCTTCTATTATTCTCTATTAATCTTTCCAGAATATACTCTCTAAAAGGCACATGTTAAAAAAAAACAACACATAATGTAAACAAGCATTATAATAAATATATAAAAATTAAAGAGTAACTCAAACAAACGGATAAATAGCACCAGGCCTTACTATTTCTTAGAATGATCTTAATCACAGAAGGTGAGACCTAACCTTACTACCCATTAGAACTAGTGCCCTCAACTTGCATTACAGACTGAACTGATTATTCCATCTCAATTCCCTTCTCACATACAGTGGCATCAGGGAGCCACAGACGTCACCAGTGGAGAGCCAGTTTGTGCCAAAAATGGTTCAAATGGTTTCCAAACTGTAGTAAACCTCGCTAATTTCTAGTAGCGAAGGGCCATCAATTCTTCCATAGCATAAGTGCACTGCAAATTCAAAATCAGGTCCTAAACTGACAAAAAAAATTATAATACAAATACTTCCAGTCCGTTGTTCACAATGGTACTATCACAGCGAGTGCCAATAGTGATGTGGGTTCAATTCACCAAAATCAGAATATGTTTAGATCCAACAACCTTCCAAGGTATTACCACTTCTTCTCTCCTATTCTTAATCGAACATTGGGTTTCCCAGATGTCCCATCCTTTCAAACGAAACTGACAAAAGCCTGTTTCCATGATCTAGCTATAAATGGATCTTGCAACATGAAATATATGAGAAACCAGACAGCCACTGGAGACAGGAAGGGAGTTCATTCTTAAAAATAGCAATGCTAGTCTAGGGAAGTAAAGGAAAATGCTTTTTGCCATAGTTGATAGGTGAACGGGCAGCCCCACCACATATGAAATAAAGTGCCTCGTTGCGCCTAAAGTCAGTCTCTCAATGTAGAAAGTGCGGGAGTTTTTTAAACGTTGGTGCAGAAAATGTTGAAGAGTAAAACACTGAAAGAGATCTTGAGTGCCTAAGCGAGTCCCTAAAATAATATAGATGCTCAACAGGTAGAAAGAGATCGGAAGTTTCAACAAAACATTTTGAACTCTTAAGTAGGGGTGGGTGATATGGCCTAAAATTGATATTGCGATATAATATGAATCATGTGCGATATGCAATATATATTGCAATATATATTTTCTATATTGGGGGGGGGGTGGTTAAACTTTTTTTTTTTTTATTTACTAACTATTAGCCTCCTTAGGGGCTAGAACCCTTGTCCTATTTACCCTGATAGAGATCAATTAGGGTGAATAGGACCTCACAGGGAGCTTACTATGGCAGCCAGGACATCAGTAGCATCCTGGCTGCCATGGTAACCGATAGGAGCCCCAGCATTACACTGCTGGGGCTCCGATCACTGTCACTGCCACCAATGATCGGAGGGCAGTTGTATATGACCTTTCATTAGTTTGAACTGTATTACTTAAGTAGCGGCACATAGGGCATATATGGGGCACTTACTATTATATCTGTGCGGGGCTCTGTTCGCCTGCTCTGGCCCCCGTTACATGGTGGGAACACCAGGGAGGAGACATCAGCCTCTCTCCCTGGGCGTTCCCTCTCCCTGCCTGTGACGTTCTGCGCTGTGATTGGACAGCGCTACAGCTAGGGAGAAGGAACGCCCAGGGAGAGAGGCTGATCTCTCCTCCCTGGTGTTCCCACCATGTAACTGGGCTCAGAGCGGAGCGGGCAAACAGAACCCCACACAGATATAATAGTAAGTGCTCTATATATGCCTTATGTGCTGCTACTTAAGTAATAAAGTTCAAATTAATGAAAGGTTCTATATGCCTGCATGTGCCGGCCATATCCCATGCTGGGCTTCTATGACTGTGTGCTGCGTGGATCACAGCGTGCAGTGAGGCCAGGTATAGGATATGGCCACACCGGCACATGCAGGCTACGTTGCTATTCAGTCATTCATTGGCGGCCGCTCTCATTTGAGGCCAACGGCAGCCGCACGCAGTGGGGAGGGAGGGACTCCCTCCTTCTCCAATGTGCCATCGAGAGCGGCGCATACTATGTTGTACCACGATATGGCAATATAGACGAAATTGATATTGTGGCACAAATTCATATCGCATATCGTCTATATCACCCACATCGCCCACCCCTACTCTTAAGTACATAAACCACTCTATATAGGAAAGAGAAAACTTGTCTTTAAGCTCCTCGAAACTCAACAGCCGATCTGTCATACAGATGAGACACCTTACTGATCCCCAGCTTATACCAAGAGGGTAGATCTAAATTCTGGGCCCTAGCAAGGAAGATATTAAGAGGAAGCCTCTTCCAACTCACTTAGAGTCCTAGATTTCTATGCATAAAATTAATATACAGTACATTGTCTAGGGTTTGTTAAAATGAACAGCCATGCAGTATGTTTCCACATTATAGAAGAGGTTTTGAGATCGATTTCCCTGACAGTTTCTCAGCCAAAGCCATAAATGGATTCAAAAGAAATAGGTAAACAATTGACGATTTAAACTTCCTGCTGGATCCACATCTGATATTGGTTACAAACTTTGAAGGGAATTCTGCCCCAAAATATCCTCTAAATATTCTGTGTCAACCTCCCCTGAGAGTTGAGACATACATCACGTGGAAACAAGTAACCTTTGTTTTCTTCTGCCATCTGAAAGATTGGTGCCTTGCAGTCTTGCATCATGTCTTTGAACAGGCAACCCCACTTACTGTATATGTATATCAGGGAAACCCAACACCAAAAATACTTGAACAAACTTTAGCACTTTCTCCTTTTATTATTTAGCTATACAAAGCTTGATGACTCATAAGACTGTAAGCAATAACTTTATGTGTGTCATAAAACTGTTGTAACCTCGAGTGAGACCAGTAAACCACCTTCTTTAATATTTCTGTGTATGACTGTTATTATATAAGCAATACCAAACATGATCCCACAACCCCTTAAGTATGAAGGAATATCATCCCTTCCAGTTGTTATAAGAAGCTGGATCATCGCTCGGAGCAATAATGGGAATGTGGCATCCACCTATGGCCTGCACACATAGGATGACCTCATTATGCAAATCAATCTTGGGTTTTCTGAAGTTGTTCCACTTTTAGCAGGCAAATTAAACACTTGAGGAGGTTGTTCTTTAGAGCAAATGTAACTTTGCACACTAGGAAACAAAAGTGGACAGTCCTACACCGAACTGACAGCTGATTGTTCTATACTCAATCGTTGTGGCATACCACCAAAGGACAATAACCAGTCTTCGACAAGTTACAATAGGTGTTCGCCACCGTGTTGTATTTCGTGTTGAAGTGGGTTTCACCAGAAGTGACACATACGCAAAAATACTCCTGGACAAGGCGAAAATTAAGTCTTCACTGAATATCACACCTGCCCAAAATATATCCGAGCTGGCCTGTATAGTTATTTCCCTCTTTTGTTCATATTGTAGTAAATGTAATATAAATCCTGAAACAAAAGCAGCCATCATTAAAGATGAGTCAATGGGCAGTTTGTCATCCTCCGTATCTATGTATCTATAGTATCAAAAGACCAATTGGCTCAGTGGTTAGCACTGGTGGCTTGCAGTGCTGAGGTCCTAGGTTCAAATTCGACCAAGTACAACATGGAGCTAGTTGTTCTCCCCATGTTTGGCTCCATTCACACGTCTGCAATTCTGTTCCGCATATTGCGGACCCATTCATTTCAATGGGGACAGACGATGTCCCGGCCAGGTCCGCAATCGCATTCCCGAAAAAAAAAAGAACATGTCCTATTCTTGTCCGCAATTGCGGACAAGAAAAGGCAATTTCTATATAGTACCGGTGATGTGCTTGTACGCAAATTGCGGAACACACATCGCCAATGTCCGTGTTTTGCGGATCCGTGAATTTGCAAAACACACACGGACGTGTGAATGTAGACTTTGTGTGGGGTTTCCTCTGGGTACTCTGGTTTCCTCCCACATTCCAAAGAAATATTGATAGGGAATTTAGATTGTGAGTCCCATTGGGGACAGTATGATGATAATGTCTATAAAGTGCTGCAGAATATTGTAATGCTGTATAGGTGCGTAAAATAAATAAATTAAAATCTAATAAGAAGAATTCCATGGCACTCCCAAGTGAGATTCCGTAGTTATGTTTTTTCCTTGATTCCACCAAGGAAAGGTATATAATTGGACATGGTTCTCCATGATTGGTGTCCATGTTCTCTTGTATATGTTGGTGAAACCACATGCAACTTAACTTAAAGGCTATGTACACCTTCGGAGGCAATTTTTTTATGATTGCATGTTGCTAATTTTTAGCTAAAAAATAATGTTTCCAATTGGCCTTTATTAAAAATATTGAGCTGTTCTGTCACAAAGGGGTAACAGATTTTCTAGCTGTATACTTTCACTTTGTGTCAGTCATTTAATAAACCTTATCTTTAAATACTGAGAGGTCATAAACACTTAATTAAGCCACATTCTTATCAGTAAGGCAAGAACTGAGCTATACTGAGTGTTTAGGAGGTCATAGAGCAGAGATAAGGAGTCTGTCTGCTCCTGGTCTGACAGAAAAGACAGAAAATCCAAAGGGTTCTACTAGAGCATGTCATCTCTATACAGAAAAAAGGACGCCATACTTTTAATAACAACCAATTTAAAAAAAATTATATTTTAGCTCAATATGAGTACAATGCAATAATAAAAAAATTACCCCAAAGAAGTATATAGCCTTTAAACCAACACAGATACCATAAGAATAAAAAAAAAAACACATGCATCTTCCAATCTCCAAACACTTCGTGAACATGGCTATTTAGGGCCATGACCCTAAATTACTCTGAGAAGCAGCCAAAGCTGGCACAAATGGTACAATGATAATTGTGAAAGGCCATTAAAACAGCTACTCTCACCCTGGTCAATCAGTTCTGACATGGTATAATAACTCTTCCCTTTACACATACCGTATTTTTCGCCATATAAGACGCACTTTTCTCCCCCCAAAAGTGGGGGTAAAATGGCAGTGCATCTTATATGGCGAATGCTACCATTTTCCTATAGTTAAAGCTGATACATCGCACAGCCTGCGATGTATCAGCATGGAAGGAGGAGTGGGCGGAGCCTGGCAACACATGGCGGGCGGCCCGCCGCTAACAGCGTGACTGCTTTCATAACATTTATAATCTTTAATCATGTCCCCTTATTCCCTATAAGCCCAGTACAGTAGCGCTCTGCTAACCTGCTATACCGATCCTCTAGCAGGCAGAGCGGTGCTGTGTAACGTCCTCACTGACGTCATCTGCCTGCTCCTTTCACTTTATGAATGAAGCAGGAGGAGCAGGCAGATGACGTCAGTGAGGACTTTACACAGCACCGCTCTGCCTGCTAGAGGATCGGTATAGCAGGTTAGCAGAGCGCTACTGTACTGGGCTTATAGGGAATAAGGGGACATGATTAAAGATTATAAATGGTATGAAAGCAGTCACGTTGTTAGCAGCGTGTTGCCAGGCTCCGCCCCCTAAGCAGTCACTATGGGCCAGATGTTTTAGAAAAGGGGGCATCTTTGGATGACACTGTAATTGGGGTGATCTGTGGATGACACATATAGCATAAGATGCTATATATGTGTCATCCACAGATCCAATCCATTACAGTGTCATTCATAAATGCCCCCATCACAGTGCTATCCACAGATCCCCCCATCACAGTGCTATCCACAGATCCCCCCATCACAGTGCTATCCACAGATCCCCCCATCACAGTGCTATCCACAGATCCCCCCCCATCACAGTGCTATCCACAGATCCCCCATCACAGTGCTATCCACAGATCCCCCCATCACAGTGCTATCCACAGATCCCCCCATCACAGTGTCATCCACAGATCCCCCCATAACAGTGCCATCCACATCTCCCCCACATAACAGTGTGTCATCCACAGATCCCCCCATAATACTGTCATGCACAGACCACCATTACTTCAAAAGCACACCTTTTGGTTAAAAATATTTTTTTTCTTATTTTTCTCCTCAAAAACCCAGGTGCGTCTTATAGGCCGGTGCGTCTTATAGGGTGAAAAATACGGGTATGCATGATAGGAGAGAGGTTGAGTGGGAGCGACACTCTACCCTTCTTCTGTTGGGGACTGAAGAATGTCCATGGAGGAGGACATGGAGGAGGCAGATAAGCGATTGGTGTGGTAAAGAGGCAGATACAAATGTGGGGGTGTCAGTGGGACCTAAAAAATATTGACTCATTGGGGTGTAAAAAAAAAAAAATACCAAAAAGATGACACAATTACAGGATTTCAAGACTTAAGCTTCTCAGGCATCTTTTTAGACAGTATCTGAAGATTCACATGTTAATACATCAAAGTGCTATACATAGGAATAATGAGGCAGATGAGACAAGTGATGTAAAGTGGAGGAGGAAACAAACAGTTGTAGCAGTAATTTGTTGTTGCAATTATAGATAAAGAGCGTTAAAGTTTTGTCATCTAATAATATCCAGTCTGTTGTGATGAACCCAAGAGGTACAAGGGCACATTCCATACGACGAGATATAGAAGGACAAATCTAGATTTTATGTTCTTCAATGATCTAGTAATGCCTTCAGTAACACAATAAATTGTGTCTGCTGAAGCTACCCCTTATGTTGTAGCAATCTACTGTGCATTCAGTAAGATGGCAATAATACATTAAGATTAGTGATGAGTGAGCATGATCGGCCGAATATCTGTTTGGCTCGAGCATCGCTATGCTCCGCACATGGCGGTACTCGACCGAGTACCACATGTGCTCGGGCGCAAAGCTGGAGTCTCCGCCCCGCACGTTTTGTGGGTTGTGAGCAGCCAATCAAGGTGCAGGTAAGTACTGCCCTCATTGTAATGCCAGTAGCCATGTTGGCTGCTGGCATTACAGTGATTGGCAGGCCAGAACACGTCATCAGGTGTTATAGCACCCGATGATGTATTTTCGTCTCAGACT
The DNA here is from genome assembly GCA_033119425.1 of Bufotes viridis. Lineage (NCBI taxonomy): Eukaryota > Metazoa > Chordata > Amphibia > Anura > Bufonidae > Bufotes > Bufotes viridis. The sequence goes on from CM065590.1 coordinate 588,080,191, forward strand.
TAGACAGGGAGAGCAGAGAGTAGGAGGGGAAAGACAAAGTAGGGAACAAATTTCATAGTTTTTCTTCTGAGAAAGCTTTTCCAAGACCCAAAAGTAGTATTAAGGACTACTGTGTGTGTGTGTTTTTTTTTTAGAGCAGCAATCTATTTACCTCCTGCAGTCTCAGGGACAGCACATCGTAAGGGACAGATAGTGCACAGAGTAAAATTAGCTTTTTTTTACTACCAAAAGCTTTTCAAAGACCCCAAAGTCCTTTTAAGGACTACTGTGTGTGTTGCACAGCAGCAAGATGTTTTTTATTTTATACCTATTAGTGACATATACTGTACATCATCTTCAGACTGTGTCTTTAATAATCTGGGCCACATCTAGTGTCCATAATCTGTGGTGTTCTGTAACCAATACTGTAGAACATCTGCAAACAGTGTCTGTATTACAAATTCCATTCATCAGGGCCTAATATTCTGTGGGTTTCTGTGACATATACTGTCCTGCATCCGAAAACAGTGTCTGTATTTCAAATTCCAATAATCTGGGTCTAATATAGTGTCCATATTCTGTATGTTTCTGTGATATATACTGTCCTGCATCAGAAAACAGAGTCTGTATTTCAAATTAAAAAATCTGGGTCTAAAATAATTTCCATATTCTGTGGGTGTCTATGACATATACTGTCCTGCATCCGAAAACAGTGTCTGTATTTCAAATTCCAATAATCTGGGTCTAATATAGTTTCCATATGTTGTGGGTTTCTGTGACATATACTGTCCTGCATCCGAAAACAGTGTCTGTATTTCAAATTCCAATAATCTGGGTCTAATATAGTGTCCATATTTTGTGGGTTTCTGTGACATATACTGTCATGCATCGGAAACAGTTTCTGTATTTCAAATTCCCAAAATTTGGGTCTCCTATAGGGTCCATAATCTGTGGTGTTCTTTAACCAATAGTGTACTACATCTGCAAACAGTGTCTGTATTACAAATTCCATTCATCAGGGCCTAATATTCTGTGGGTTTCTGTGACATATACTGTCCTGCATCCGAAAACAGTGTCTGTATTTCAAATTCCAATAATCTGGGTCTAATATAGTGTCCATATTCTGTATGTTTCTGTGATATATACTGTCCTGCATCCGAAAACAGAGTCTGTATTTCAAATTAAAAAATCTGGGTCTAAAATAATTTCCATATTCTGTGGGTGTCTATGACATATACTGTCCTGCATCCGAAAACAGTGTCTGTATTTCAAATTCCAATAATCTGGGTCTAATATAGTTTCCATATGTTGTGGGTTTCTGTGACATATACTGTCCTGCATCCGAAAACAGTGTCTGTATTTCAAATTCCAATAATCTGGGTCTAATATAGTGTCCATATTCTGTGGGTTTCTGTGACATATACTGTCATGCATCGGAAACAGTTTCTGTATTTCAAATTCCCAAAATTTGGGTCTCCTATAGTGTCCATAATCTGTGGTGTTCTTTAACCAATAGTGTACTACATCTGCAAACAGTGTCTGTATTTCAACTTTCCATAATCTGGGCCTAATATAGTGTCCATATTCTGTGGGGTTCTGTGACATATACTGTCCTGCATCCGAAAACGGTGTCTTTAGCGGACAGTAAAACAATCTGCGCCACGTCTTGTGACAAAACCATTAATATGAAGAAGGCGAGCACTAAGGAACAGGGAAGTGGGCGTGATGCTGATGGTGCACGCAGAGGCCGTGGCCCTGGGCACAATTAAACTGTTCCTGCTGCAAGTGCACCAGAAAAAAAAAAAACATCTACCGTACCCAGCTTTATGTCCAACTTAGCTGAGCAGCACAGGAGAACACTGTCCAAGTCAGACGAGTGCGAACAGTTGGTCGGTTGGATTGCTGAAGATAATGCTTCCAGTCGGTTAAGCACCACCCTCTCTTCCACTAGGTCCATTCTCTGTAGCCAAGAGTCTGATCAACCGAATCCTAACTCTGATCATCCTTCCTCCCACCATGGAGAGGCTTGCCAAACGAGTGATCCCACACTCGGATATTCCAAGTAGCTCTTTCCAGCGCCACTATTAGATTTGGCCCCTTTCGCCCAGCACAATTGAAGAGGGACCTGAGATATTGTTCCCAGATTTCCAACTTCTTGAGTCTTCACAGTCTCAAGAAGATGACAGTGGTGAACGGCAATCATTCGTTCACGAGGTGGATGATGATGAGACACAGTCGCCAATCACTGAGGTTGTAGTTAGGTCAAGTCAGAAGGACGAGCAGAGTGAGGAAGTGGAAGAGGAGGTGGTGGACGATAAGGTCACTGACCCAACATGGGAAGGGGAAAATCCGAGCGAGGACAGCATTACAGAGGGGGAGGGATTCGCAGCACCCCAACAGTCTGGAAGAGGCAGTGGGGTTGCAAAAGGGAGAAGTCGGCCCACACCAAACAGGCCCACAATCATCACACCGAGCACCCCCATGCGTAAATCTACCTTGCCAAGGGGTAGGTGTTCAGCAGTATGGCACTTTTTTGAGGAAAGTGCAGACGATAAAAGATTGGAGGTTTTCAACCTGGGCCGTGCCAAAATGAGCTGGGGCGTGAACACTAGCGACCTCACCACCACCAGCATGATTCGCAACATGGCATCCAAGCACCCTAATAAGTGGGCCAAACGCCTGGGTCCACAATCTGGGTCTGTGGGTCACACCACTGCCTCCTCTTCCCCTGTGTTACGCACTGCTGGCCAAACCCCTGTCGAAGGCGCAGGCCCGGATGCCCCTTGCCCTGCACCTGGACCTTCGCTTAAACCGTCAGCAACAACATCCACTTCCTTGTCCCAGCGCAGCGTCTAAATGTCCATAACACAGGCATTTAAACGCGAGCGCAAATACCCATGTTGCCATTTAGGCTTGTGGACACTGAGGCCTTCTGCAGCCTGAATTCGGTGGCCGTCCCCAGCTGCCACTTTTTTTCACCGTGTGCCGTGCCCGCCTTACACCAGCATGTGAAATGAAAAGACCGGCACTCCGTAATTTCTTTGCAAAAAAGACTTCTTTTTTCGTCACCCATATGTGACGCGCGTTTCGGCACAGACATGTGCCTTTGTCAAACAACAGGTGATAATGGCTCCATTGGAGTCCTTTCATTTCATTTTGATGGGGATCCGACCTGCTGACCGTGCACCCGGACCTCAATGAAAGCACAGTGCCGTCCATTTTCTCTAAATTGTTACACCAGCATGTGTCTTGACCAACGCACTTACTGGAAAGGTCTACTTCACCACGGACACATGGACAAGTGCTGGTGGTCAGGGACGCTACATTTCCCTGACCATACACTGGGTGAATGTTATGGAGGCCAGGAGTGAGTCGTACCCTGGAATGGCACAGGTGCTACCAACATCCAGGATTGCGGGCCCTACGTCCATCAGGGTCTTCGCCAGCAGCTATATTACTGGCTCCAGCCCCCACTTCTCCTCCTCCACCGCCTCCTCCTCCACTTCCACCTCTAACAGCAGTAAGCCATCAGTCGCTAACTGGAAGCAGTGTAGCACTGCTGTGGGTAAGCGTCAACAGGCCGTGCTGAAGCTGATCTGCTTAGGGGATAAACAGTACACCTCCGCAGAGCTGTGGCAGGGTATAATGGACCAGACCAAGCTGTCGCTCTCGCCACTCAACCTACAACCAGGCATGGTTTTGTCTGACAATGGTCGTAACTTGGTGGCAGCTTTGGAGTTCAGCAACCTGACACACATCCCATGCCTAGCGAACGTCTTAAACTCAGTGGTTTAGCAGTTTATTAAAACCTACCCCAATTTTCAAGAGCTACTAGTGAAGGCGCGCTGCTTGTGTGCCCATCTCCGAAAGTCGTCTTCAACCGGTCTGTCAACACTGCAGCAGCGCTTGCGGCTTCCAGCTCACCAAATGTGCGATGTGAGCACGCGCTGGAACTCTATGTTTTACATGTTAACCAGGCTTTGTGAGCAGCAGAAGGCAGTTGTGGAATACCAGCTGCAACATGGTCGTCGCATTTCAAGTCAACTGCCACTATTCACAAGCGAGGAGTGTGCATTGATGTCAGACCTCTGTGAGGTTTAAAATACTTTGATGAATCCACACAGATGGTTAGTGGTGATGACGCTATTATCAGCGTAACCATCCCACTGCTGTGTTTACTCAAATGATCGCTGCTCACAATAAAGGAGGACACTCTGAATGTGGCAGATGAGGGAATGGTAAAAGATATTACACAGGGTGATAGCCAGACCAACCACAGTTCGTCTTCTCAGCGCGAATTGGACCATGAAGAGGAGGAGGAGCTGGAGACAGTTGCCTTTGCTACAGAGGGTAGTACCCATGGAACTTTAATTCCATCTGTTCAGCGTGGATGGGCAGAAGAGGAGGAGGAGATGGAGAGTCATCGTGATGTCGACATCGACGTCTTGCCTGTTGGTACTCTGGCACACATGACTGACTATCATGTTAGGCTGCCTTTCCCGCGACCCTCGCGTTATGCGCATCTTAGATAACACAGATTACTGGGTGTTCACCCTTCTCGACCCCTGCTACAAAGAGAACTTCTTATCTCTCGTTCCTGTAGTGGAGAGGACGAGTAAAACCATGCAATACCAGAAGGTACTTGTTGACAGATTGCTCCAAAATTTTCCATCTGACAACTCGGCTCGGAGAGTCCATACTTCCTTAGGCAACCGAGGAAGGGAGACAAGGGGAACACACATCAGTTCCAACAAAGGCAGGGCAACACTCTCCAAGGCATGGGACACTTTCATGACACCCCAGCAACAAATTCACCCTGAAGCGTGGCCTATTGGTACAAGAAGGGAAACGTTTTGGAAGATGATGAAGGAATACATAAAAGACCGTGTCAGCATCCTAAATTATCCCTCAGTGTTTTGTCTGCACATGTATTTAGTGCTGCTGGTGGCATTATAACAGATAAGCGTATCCGCTTGTCCACTGGCAATGCTGACAGGTTGACTCAGATAAAAATGAACAAGGTCTGGCTTGCCCCTGACTTCTCCACTCCACCTGTGGAGAGCTGAGCTGACGATGAACATAAAGGCAATTTCAATCTATCATTTATAATGTACTCAATCTACTGTACTGTATTCCCATGCACCTTTTCCACCACAAAAAATAGTATATGGTTGAATCTTGATTTTTCCTCCTTATCCAGATTGTATATATTCCCTCCACGCTAATTTTTTAAATAGGGTCAGCAAAACTGCAGGCCCTCAACTAAATTTTTTTTAATATGGTCAGGTGAACAGCATGCACTCGAATATAATGTTTTAGAGCGGCAACTGAACAGCATGAACTTGCATATAACGTTTTAGAGCATCAGCTCACCTGCAGGCCCTCCCCCCTAATGTTTTAGAGGGTCAGCTGAGCGACAGGCTCTCGCCCCTAGTGTTTTAGAGGGTCACCAGCAGGCCCTTGCTCCAAATGTTTTTGAGGGTCACCAGCAGGCCACCAATCATAATTTTTTAAGGGTGTGTATGATGCCCTCCTTTATGTGTATTAAAGGGTGTATGGTAGTGCCGGTTCCTTGTAATTTTAGGTGGCCCCTTTACTTAGTGCATAGGCTTAATGAGAGTAGGAGTCCCACTACCTGAACAATTGTACCACATTGTGTATGAGGCCCTCCTTTATGTGATATAAAGGCTGTTTCAGAGTTCCTCTTCCTTGCAATTTTTGGCGGCACTTGCACTTTATATACAACTGAATATACAGTAAAGAATGTTTCCTAACAATTTTTCCTGTGAAATTGATTTTTTTGGGGGGGGGGTTTTTGTGCGTATTTTTGTCAGTCTGTAAAAGTTCCCAGCAGCGACCTGGGAGTCCAAGATGCATCCAGACATCGTCCCCATGCTGTTCCCGATCCATTTCGTTGGTGTTTCTGTCACTTTATGACCTTTTCCAATGGACCAGCACCCCCACCCCCCCTTTTTCAGAGCAGGGGGTGCCTGGTTGTCTCCCATTGACTTCCATTATACTTGGGTGCTCGGTCGAGCACACAAATACAATTTGTTCGGGCCGAACACCCGAATATTTTGATGCTCTATCATCACAAATTTTTCCAGGATTCTGTAATGTAAAACTAGTTGCTTGAGACTGAGCTGACAGTAGCCTGCACATAAACCTCATTGTAATCAGTTCTCACTCCATCACTCTCTATCCCTGATTAAGCTCCTCAATATACCCCAAATTTCCAAATATATCTACTATTCTCTCCCTATCGTCTTATTCTGTGCATATCACAATTTATATGTCACTAATGTCTGAAATTGTTTTTGGCAGACAGAGCCACAGCACATCATCGTTCCAGGTCATAAGTTTAAGCCGTGTATCGGGGTTGGCTCCTCAGGATACAGCAAAGCCATGAATGAGGAAACCAACTCTGACACCAGCTTTTGAAAAAACTGAATTTTACTAACACGTGATAATAAACACAACCACAAAAGCTGAGAACATAAAATAAATTTACATACACCAAGCCCGAAGGATGAGACCCCTGTGCTGCACAGCACGGTGACCCTTGATAAATGCCAGTGGAAATTTTGTGGTAATTTACCTATTGGCGGGCACAACTAAAACCGCCGTACCTATTATTACCCTGAAACAAATGCAAACAATTGGTTGGGTGCTTAGTACGGGCTCACCTGTGGTGCAAGACAACGGTTCACAATCTTACCATATTCTAGGGGTGGGCGATATGGCCTAAAAATTATATTGCAATATAATATGAAGCATGTGCGATATGCGATATATATCGTGATATATATTTTCTTTGTGTTCGGGTCGTCTATCAGAACTGAAGATAACCTGAATGAGCAGCTGAGGTGTGGCGAAACTGCTGTCGTAGGGTAGACTGAAGGGGCCTACCCCAGGGCGTGATTAAAAAAAAGGGGGAGGGAGGGTGGGTGCGGCGACGAATCAGAACGGCGTGCCGATGGGAGGGGACCCCCTGCTTAAGTAATGAAGCAGGGAGCCTCCCCTCACACAAACCCGGCAACACCTGTTGCCTACCACTTGTGTTCGGGTCGTCTATCAGAACTGAAGATAACCTGAATGAGCAGCTGAGGTGTGGCGAAACTGCTGTCGTAGGGTAGACTGAAGGGGCCAAAAATGAAGCAGAGTCGATTTTAGAGTAGGACATATTTTTATTGATCTACAACAACAACTTTTGGAAAGCAATGGCGATTTCTATTTTCGGATCAGGAATATATGTGGAATAACAGCCTGATTTCCGACGGCCTAATTTCTTGATAATATGGGATGGAATGTTTTTCTCTGATGCGGCTGATGCTGCCCCTATGCGGAAAGAGTGCCCAGTTATGCTACTAGGATCTACGCCTGAAGCGGGTAAAAGACAACGAATAAACTTGAGGAACGTCTGGATGCTAAGCGGGCCTGAATTATATGGAAGGAGTGCAGAGTCATCAGGTTCTGACTTAATTATCTGCAACCATTGGTCAAAAGCTGAAATGGGGCACCATCTGTTACCTGATGGATAATATAGTACTTTCACAATCTCACCATGTCGAGATGTTTTCGTTTGTTGCAGTAAGAGGCAGTATGATGAATTCTGTTTCAATAAGTGTTTCTTCTGTAAGAAAACTTTTGAAGATGCGGAGCTCGTAAATTCACCAGGTCGCAGGAAACCGTAAAAACATAAGTATAAAGTAGTTCTAATAAGATAGCTGATATAACGACCGAAAGGAAGAGCAGCTAACTTATCCGAAATCAGTTTAAACAAGTCATTCGTAAAAGGTTTCCTACCGACTTTGTGGATTGGGGAGGATTTTTGGATGCCCTTTAATATAGCCTTAATGGGGTATGCTGAGAACAAGGAGGCGCGATCTGGGAATAAGACGTACCAGTGATGTTGGATGCCTGCGAGATATATCTTTATAGTATTATGGGATAGCTTCAGATCAGAGTGGCAAAAAGAAATAAACGCTAGCAAGTAGGATATATGATCCAGATTATTTTGTGGATAAGAAGATTGGAATCTCCTGAAATGATTCCAAGCAGTCTGATATATTCTAGCGGTATTTTGCGATAGTGATTTGACCAACAACGATTTCGCTGCTGCTAAATGAACACCTAGTCCATAATGAGCGAGCTGAATGGCGGTGTCGGAGTCGGAACTCTGTCGGCGTCTGGAGATATCTGAAAGAAAAGTTCAAAATTGCCCCGTGATAATGCGTCCGCGTCACATTAACCTTACCAGGGATATGTTCACAGACAAAGTGAAAATGGTGTTGTAGAGCTAGCCATATGAACCGTCTCAGGAATGACATGATCTCGGCCGACTTTGATCTACCTTTGTTAATCAGCTCGGCGAGCGCCTCGTTATCTGTCAGGATTAATACTGTCTTGTTACTCCAACAAGGCCCCCACGCTTGAGCTTCTGCCACCACTGGGTAAATCTCGAAAAGGGACGATGATTTTGCAAACCCCGAAAACCTAATGACTTCATCAGGCCAAGGTCCAGCTAACCAACTGTTACCATAAATAGCGGCAAATCCTACACTGGCAGAAGCATCAGTCAGTATAACTGGAGAAACACTATTGGCCGGAGGAATGAAAAAGGAGACGCCATTCCAGTCGTCCAAAAAGTAATCCCACATGATTAAATCTGCCCTAGCTTGTTGGTCGAAGGTGATGATACTATCTTGGTCGGCTGCCGTGGGTAACAATCTGAGAAGTCTAGATGTGAAAGATCTACCTTGCGGAATGATCCTCATCGCAAAATTAAGCATGCCCAGTAAGCTCTGGAGTTCTAACTTGCTGACTTTACCGGATCGAGTTGCCTTATGTAACGAATCCCTCACTCTGGCCAGTTTATCTGAAGGGAGACTAGCCTGCATGGACACCGAATCTAGGTGGATGCCTAAAAGGTGATGCTGGTAGCCGGACCGTCTAATTTGTTATCCGCGACTGGGACCCTGATTTCCTTGAAAAGTTGGATTAGCGCCGACAAGTCCTTCGGGGACGTGAAGGAGGCTCAATCAACAGGAAATCATCCAGATAATGGATGACATGGGAACGCTGCACTTTCTCTCCAAAATCCAATGCAGGCTACTCGCGAAATTATCGAATAACCATGGGCTGGACTTTGAACCGAAAGTTAATTTATTTGCGAAATAATATAGCTGATTCCAACGGATCCCATGCCATTGCCACATCTGGGGTTAATAGGCAGTAACTTAAAGGCATCGGTAATGTCTGCCTTAGAGAGCCAGGCGTGGCTTCCATATGACAAAATGACCTGAATGGCCTCGTCGATAGAAGCATATGACATGGAGAATTGATCCGACGGTATGAGAGCGTTCAGGCTAGGAACCTCAGAGGAATGAGGAGCGGACAAGTCATAGATAAGACGTTTCTTGTTTGAAAATTTACCAGTCACCAAACCGATCGGATTAACTCTCCAGTTAGCAAAAGGCGGGAGACAAATGGCCCGATCAAAAACCCTTTTCTAGTTCCTGCTGGACTAGCTCAGTAACGATCTCTGGTTGTGTCACCGCGGATTGCAAGTTTTACACTCATATGGGCACTGAGGCATGGCAACTTGACCAGTGTGGAAACCGTGCTTAAACCCGTTTATTAAGAAATCGACCCATGATCCGTTAGGGTGGTCGGACAAATAAGCGGCCAGGATCTCCACATTAATCATGCTTAGTCATGCTGAACTAGCATTTTTTGGGGACACGCTGTCTTCGGGTGTGCCCTGTAACAATTGGAGCAGAGATGCAGTAACCTACATTGATTATAAAAACACCCTGCTGAATTATAGTTGTTACAAATTTGGGATTTGCCCAAATACTTGATCGGGCGACCTAACTTGTCAACTCCGGACGAATTCTTATGACTCATACTGTCAGACTGGTTCTTGCTAACATTGGTGGACGGGTTACTAGACGAGCACCACTCACTAGCATGAGAGTAGGAACCACAATGCACGCAAGCCGGGGCTTTTAAACCCGCGAAATGCCTGCAAAAGAGTTCAGTGTCAACAATGGACCAGTCGACAGTACGATTAAACTGAGATAACAAAGCGGCCGCCTTAGCGGAAAAGAACGGTGGTACTCGAAAAACGCCGTACCCCGTACTTGTGCCCCAAGTCGACCACTTTATATAAGTACAGGTCCAATTCTTCCCGACGTTTAGGAGAAACCGAACAGATCACGTCTCTGTAAAGGCTAAATGCCAGTACAAATTCTGTGATAGTGAGTTTCCTGTTAAGCCTGACATCCCTCGATTTCAATATAACGGACACCTCACCGCACGCAATGGTCTTATTGTCTGGGACTTCATGAGTAGCAATTAACAATGACGCCAGATTGACGTCCTTACCGTCTAATATGTCCTGCTTTAAATTTGCCGGAATAAAATGTAATGGAGCAATACTAGGTTGATTGGCCATATTCAAGGAAGGGCCTGGTTCGGAGACTGAAATTATGGTTGTAGCGGAAGCTGGTGGGCTGGAAGCTACTGCTCTATTTTCCACGGCTTCTAAACGAGACTGAAAGCTCGACATGAGTGCGTGAAGCTGAGTCAGGGAAGTCTGAATGGTGCTCATTGAAACTACGTCCTGACTGGGACCTGAATCAGCCTGAAGAAGCCGGAACAACTCGACTTTGCGGGCTGACGCCGGGAATGGAATTCCTCTCCGAACCAATTCAGCCGTTAACTTAGGCACAGTCCAAGATCTAAACGATTGAGCTGTTTCTCTCTCTGACAGTTCAGTACTTCCGATGGAAGAAGAAGAGCCACGATTTCCTTGATTCTGGGACATGGCAGCCTGCAAATGTATTGAGATACAATAAACCAACTGACCTTCGCCTAGAGTGCCAGAAGCTAAACGGAAACGTGCCCTCCACCGACAGTAAACCACAACTGAATTATGAAAGTGCTACCGCTTATCAGAACACCAATTCCCCGGTGGACACTTGTATACAGGTAAAGGAATAATGCGACCCGTATGATTGCCTGAAGTCGTGCCAGGGCTTAAACGAGACTGAATACGTGTCAGTAACGAAAAACGCCTGAGAGCGTGCCAGGACTTGCAACGAGTCTGTAGACGTGACAGACTAAACGAAAAGCCTGAGGGCGTGTCAGGACTTGCGATGAGTCTGAAGACGTGACAGACTAATTTTTCTTTTTTTTTTTTTTTTTTTTTTTTTTTTTTAAACTGAGGGCGTGGCGTAACTAGACGTGTCAGGACTTGCCACGAATCTGAACAAGGGTTTTTTTTTTTTTTTACTTTACTACATTTCACGTAAGGGGACGTAACGTGACGTTGGAGACGTGCCAGTATAGCGTAACCCCGTTGAGGGCGGGTATGCCGTGAGCTCAGCACTAACCGTGCGTTATACAACGATACTGTTGTAAAAACGTCCGTGTGTGCCTATATGAAGTGATTTAATATATATACACATAAATACAGGAAACAAGAGTCGTGGCAAAGAAGGAGATCGGCCCTTAAATCGACCACACTTAAAACAGTGACCATGACAGCGACCGCCCCTTGAACCGTGGACTCAACATGCGCCATCTGCATTAAAGTGGCATGCCCCCCTGTACATATATGAATATATATATGCTTTTATAATCTATTTATTATTATTTTTTTTTTTTTATCGCATAATTCCTCCCTGGATATCGTGAGCTAAAAGAGCCATGATACACTTACGGAAATGAAGGCAGATCGAAAATAGCTAAACAAAACGAAACACACAAAAAAAAAAAAAAAAATTAATTAGTCGTGCTTTTATCTCTTCTTTCCTTTCTCTTCCTTTCCCGTTCTACCGATATCCCTTTACACTCTTTAACCCTTTACCCTATCCTTTTCCCCCCTTTTTACCTCAAAATGCAAAATAATTTGGACAACTTTGCGGTTTGTAGGAGTAGTCAGCGTGACCGTAGAGAGAACCTTCCTGTAAATAAAGGTATTAATTAAGCAACTGAAGGATAAATCCACCGAAACTATTAACCTCTGAGGTAAGTACCTAATCGGCCGATTACACTAGCAGTCGCAGAATACAGCCAAACGTTTAACCCTGTAAGAAAAAGAGACTTAGAATGCGGTTGTCTAGAGACTAAAATATTAACGGAAATGCATGGTGAGAAGACGGGTCCATCAAACGGCACTAACACCTGCAGAGATGACAGGTAACTCACAGCTGAGGGTTTGTTACTATACCCTCACAGTAGCAGGCTAACACCGTATTGCTTCCGATCCTGGTAGATGCGGCCAGTTTATAAGCGACCGGAGGCTGCCCAGGTACACAAGATGCATTCCCCCTCCCGCTTCTCTGTGACACTTACATATCGCCCGGCGGCCCAAGAGTAGCCTAGGGGGATCGTATGCCTGATCGCATCGCTGCTTTGGCAACCCTTGAGGCCGGCGTCGGCACATACCTGCGGCGTCTTCAGCGAACGGGCCGAGCGGGAGCGCGACGAGACACGCTTCACCGGTCAAGGCACCGGCGGGAACCCGGAAGTGACGTTAAGGCCGCTGATGATGCGGCGACGAATCAGAACGGCGTGCCGATGGGAGGGGACCCCCTGCTTAAGTAATGAAGCAGGGAGCCTCCCCTCACACAAACCCGGCAACACCTGTTGCCTACCACATATTGGAGGGAGGGTTGTTAAACTTTTTTTTTTTTTTTTCCTTCAACTTTTTATTTAATAACTATTTAGCCTCCTTAGGGGCTAGAACCCTTGTCCTATTCACCCTGATAGATCTCTGTCAGGGTAAATAGGACTTGACACTGACCCTGCTGCCCTGTGCACACAGCAGCAGGATGCTGACCATAGCAGCCAGGACATCAGTAGTGTCCTGGCTGCCATGGTAACCGATCAGAGCTCCAGCATTACCCTGCTGGGGCTCCGATCACAACCGCCACCAATGATCGGGGGGGGGGGGGGGCGGGCCCACTGTGCCACCATTGAGTGAACAGAAACATAGCCTGCATGTGCCGGCCATATACCATACTGGGCCTCTGTGACTGACCGCAGCAATCCACCACAATTAACCCCTCAGGTTCTGAGGGGTTAATTGCAGCGGATCGCAGCAGGCAGTCATAGAAGCCGGTTATGGGATATGGCTTGCACATACAGGCCTATAAGACCTTTCATTAGGTAGCAGCACATAGGGGGCACTTACTATTATATCTGTGCGGGGCTACGTTTGCCCCCTCTGGCCCCCGTCACATGGTGGGAACACCAGGGAGGAGACATCAGCTTCTCTCCCTGGGCGTTCCTTCTCCCTACCTGTGACATTCTGCACTGCCCCGCTCTCATTGGTGGCAGTGGCCACAGTCCCTCCCCTCCTCCGCTCTCATTGGTGGCAGTGGCTACAGTCCCTCTCCTCCTCCTTTCTCATTGGTGGCTCTCAGTTGGGAGGGAGGGACTCCCTCCTTCTCCACTGTGCTGGCTCTGGAGAACATGGTATGCGCCGAGAGCGGCGCATACCATGTTCTACCGCGATATGGCGATATAGACGAAATCGATATTGTGGCACAAATTCATATCGCATATTGTCTATATCGCCATATCGCCCCACCCCTACTCTATATTATTCCCCCTCCCATAACTAGTGAGGTAACATGTGCCTGATTATTACTCCTGAGCAAAACGCTGAGCAGGATGGAGTTCGTGTGGGTGTTTATCAGCTCCCAAATGTGCAATGTCACTTTTAGTAATGGAGTCCTTGTAGCACCAGTAGAAACTCTTTAGATCTGACACAAAGCAGAGACCCTAACTATCTAATTACAGGCCTGGTCTAAGTCTCTAGACGCCAACACTGCAGTGTGATTCGTGCATGATCTTACCGACCCAAGTCTGCTCTTTATCCACTCATGACTCTGAACCAAACAACCAGTCTTTCCAGCAAACATGAGGTCCCACTGGGTATGCAGCTTGTTCCTTAGCTCTTGTCAGTCTTCCTGGAAACTTTCCCCGGACAGGATCTTCCCCGGACAGGGTCTGGGTATTGGACAACAATCAGCTTTACTCAGCTGCAGCTGTGGTCACAGAGGGGCCCTCTCACTCCTGGATCCTTAAGCTTCCCTGCTCTCACACAGTTCCTCAGCTCTCAGTTCGCTCCTAAGATGGCTGCTCCTTCTCCATGCTCTGATAAAACCACCCCTCTAAATATGGAAATGTATATGCAGTCAGTCAGCTGTGCTTCGGAAACATCAGCATCTTGTGGCCAAACAGCAGAACATCAGTCTAGAACATTTAATTTAATCCACACACAAAGAGTGTTCAAACAATGGGAGCTGTTTCTCAATCTCACACAAGTACAATGCAGAAAGGTGTTCAGAACCTTGCTAAATAATGCCGAAAACTACTCCGATTGTCTGTCAGCCTCTGAGCCAATCACGGGAGCCTGCCCCCAATTCATTCCAATGTTTTGTGACCATCCTCCTTTTTCCTCTCTCGTGGTTTTGCCACCATCATGAACATAAAAATTGTGGAGCATGTTGTTTTTACTTATTTAGTCCACAGTTTTGTGAAGTACGTAACAAATCTGATTTGTTTAGAAACATTTTGTTCATCCTTACTAGTGATGAGCAGGAGGCGCCATATTCGATTTCACGATATTTCGCGAATATTTGATTAAATATTCGTCATATGTTCGTCAAAATCGAATATTTGTCATTATTTTATTTATCGCGAATAATTTGCGATTTAATTATTGCGAATTGAACTTTGAACAGGGTATAAAGGCAACTTTCCTATTGGTTGGCTATCTAGAATTAACGAAAATAACGAATATAGCGCTATTTTCTCTATATTCATTAATTCGAGCAAGCCAACCAATAGGAAACTTGACTGTACCCAGCTCTAAGTTGGATGCGCAATGCGAGAATATTGCTTTGCCTATTTTTTGCAATAAATAGAATAATGACTCAGTATTCTATTTATTGCAAAAAATAGGTAAAGTAATATTTTCGCATTGCGCATCCAACTTAGAGATGTCTATAGGCAACTCTCCTATTGGCTTGCTAGAATTAGCGAATATAGAGAATATAGCACTATATTTGTATTCGTCATATTAGTTAATTTTACCCAGCCAAACAATAGTAAAGTAAGTTGCATATACCCCGCTCTAAGTTGGATGTGCAACGCGAGTAATATTATTTAATGTTCTCGCATTGCGCATCCAATTTAGAGCTGTGTATAGGCAAGTTTACTTAGCTTGCTAGAATTAGCAAAGATATCGAATACGAATATAGCGCTATATTCTCTATCTTCGTTAATTCGAGCAAGCCAACCAATAGGAAAGTTATACCCCGTTCAAAGTTTCATTCGGAGTACGCGAATATTACATTACGTATTATTTGCGTACTGCGAATGAAACTTTAAATGGGGTATAACTTTCCTATTGGTTGGCTTGCTAGAATTAACGAAGATAGAGAACATAGCGCTATATTCTCTATCATCAACGGTATCTTGGGTTCAGATTTAAAAATATAAATTATATTCGTGTTTTACGAATATATATCACTATATTCTAAATATTCGCGAATTAGCGAAGTGCCGATATTCGAAAAAAAAATTCTCTATTCGAATATTCACGCTCAACACTAATCCGTACACATTGCTTTTTATTTTATTATTTATACTGGACATATTTCACTCTGAATAACCTGTTGAATGAGTTGTTCATGTTATTTCAGACCTATGGATACTTAATAAGTGTAGTTGTTTTTGTGTGTTTTTTTTTTTTTTGCTTCTACATAAAGTATTAAAGTATGCAAAATGAATTATATGAAAAATATTCACTTATTTATTACTATTTTTGCAAGCTTTTTTGTTTATTTAATATTTTACATTTTCTTATAATTCTATTAAGAAATTACTGCCTTACAAAATTATTATTATTATACTTATATTAGTATACTCCTGCATGCTAATAAATTATGCTTGGTGTCTCTATGGCACAGGCTGTGGTTAGGGTGACACTAGTGCGCCCTAACAGCAGGATTACTGCAGTTACAATCTTGGAGTACTTTCTAGGTCCCAAGAGCCGACTGCAGAGGACTTACCCAGATTCAAATCATTGGGACCTAATCAGAAGGGGGAATCCTCATTGATCAGGCAACCAAAAAGTTAGAATTGGAGCTACCTCTGATGGCTGTAGAGCAAAAGGCTGATGTAAGAATTGGAACAGTTATTTACTTTGCATTTGTAAAGCAGGAGCGCTAACAGAAGCACTGTGCTCCCTCTAAACTAGCAAAGGACAGAGGTAAGTCCTTTAAGTCTCCCCCTGGTGACTTTATTGGATACATTGGGCAAAGACATAAATATACAGGTCACTGGTCTGAATAAATTTGAGGACCAATCTGAGCTACAGAACTTTTGCAGAACTGAAGGTGTTCTTTGGAGACAAATAGGTGACCTTGTTAATAAGATCCATGTAAAGTACAATGAAAAGTATACTCCTTGTTTGAGGGGATATATAGACATTGTCGGGAGCCAACAATATTCAAATCAAGCTTTTTTCATTTTCTGACACCAAGTACCCCCATCGACCAGCTGTTTGAGAAGGCACCGATGCTCACTGTAGTGCCTCAGCCTACTTGCAACTTAGCCTAGTGTTGGACCCCCACTGATCAGATACTACTGGCCTATTTAGAGAATGGGTCAAAAGTTACAAATTCTGTGAAGACCCCTTTACGCTACAAAGTGCTCAACAGGATATTGCAGACAATTAAATAGTTAATTGATTAGTGGTTCTCATGAACACAACTGTATATTTTCTTAGCATCTGATTCTTATTTTTTGTGGATTGGATGCACACCCATTTATTTCAATCGGGTTCACAAAATATAGATAGCACTTTGTGCACTATTTGCATCTGTATGACCGGCCTGTTTAAAATAGCCCCCCCTTTAGCCTACTAGGACTCATTTTTAGGAAATCATGTTATCTATTTTTGTTTATTTTTTATAATTTTTTTTTACCTCCCCCTCCCCAAGCTCTGGAAAACAATGTCAGCAATAGTAAATAATGTCCAAGTGACACTGACATACATAGCTGTGGGTAAACACACATTTGACAACGTACAGTGGGGGTTATTTATTAAGACCGTTGTTTTAGACGCCGGTCTTAATAAACCCCTGCTCTAGTGGTGGATCACCAAAGTTATGAAAAGGCCCTGGATTTTACATAACTTCGGCGTATCCAGTGCCACTTCTAAATGTAAGCCAGCTTAAATTGGCTTGAGGGAATGAAATGGTTGGCAAGTGGCATTAGTGGCATGGTGTAGGCCACAGCAGCAGCCATACAGAATGTGATGGTAGGTAGGCAGACAGACAGCAAGAGTGGCAAGATGGGTCACCGGCAGCAAGGAGACGTCTATTGATCAAATTTAGCCTGCCTGGACTGTGAGAACATTTCTCTATTAATTGAACCTCCCCACAAGAAAATTTTTAAATTTCAATTGTGAAAGTGAGTACACAGAACTGACCCTCAAACATTAGTGTCAGTGGCATTGGAAGCTCCAGCTCTGCGTGGACTCTGATAAAATGACACTATTTATGCAGTAATCCACAAAAATGAAGCTGTACCAGCGCGCCTTCAAAAAAATGAGGGGCAAAAATTTGTTACAATTTCAACTGTGTTACCTCTAGCCCCCAACAAAATGTAAAATTTTAACCGTGTGGAAAGTGAGTACACGGAACTGACCCTCAAGCATTGCAGGCTCCGGACAGTGACAGTAGTGATGGAGTAATCACGTACATTAATATGCTGCTCCTTAAAGAAATTTAACCCCGCCACCCCAACAAAAATTATAAATTTCAACCATATGGAAAGTGAGTACATGGGAACTGACCCTCAGGCATTAGTGGCATGATGCAGGCCCCGGCATTGCTTGGACTGTGAGAAAATTGAAGTATTGATGCACTAATCACATACAGGTATGCTTTTCCTTAAAGAAATTTACCCCCAAAATATATTTTTTTGGGGGGAGGGGATCTGTAATCAATGACAAACAGAATTTTTAAATTTTAGTCGTGTGGTAAGTGAATACATGTTAAATGACGATTGAGAGGCATTAGTAGCATGATGCAGGCCACAGCAGCAGCCTTAGAGAACGTGATAATAGGCAGACAGCAACAGTGGCAAGATGGGGCACCGACAGCAAGGGGAGGTGGGCAAGACTATACATCGGAATCAGCTGGAGCAGTGTGAAAATCCTCCTGAATTCAGTCTTGGTCCATTTTGATTATAGTGATGCTTTAGACACTGGCAGAGGACAACTTTGTCCATTTTGGTGTCATCAAACCCCCCATGGTGCTGAAAACCCTCTACGAGATGACATAAGAGGCAGGGCAAGAAAGAAAATAGACAGTGTGCTGTGACAGTTCGGGCCACTGTTCCAGTCTGCCTGCCCAGAAATCCAAGGAAGTGGAGTAAAGCCGTGAAGCGAGAAGGCGCTCATAGGGTGATACGTTCAGGAATTGTGATGTCGTGTTAATAAAATAATAGGTATATGCTCACCTTTTATGTTTCTTTATTAACGCTCTTGACTGTTATTCTGTTCAGGGATGATGGGTGGATGCTGCCAGGTGTGTCCTAAATTCCCGATGGTGGCTGGCTAGGCCGCCGTTCGGAATACCGTCTACAGAAATATTTAGCCTTCACATATACCAGTGAGTGTTTGGCTTTTTGGACAACGATCGGCGCAAAACACCTGTCCCAAGCGGAAGTGTATGATGGAAGCTTTATTAGACAACGCGTTTGGAGTCTCGGCGACCCTTTATCAAGTCTATAAAAAATATATATAGTATAGGTACAGAAATTATACAAATTAATGACCCGTGTACACCAGAACATACGGTGTATAAATATATATAAAAACAGAGATACGTATATATAAAAGTATATAAATAAAATTGTAAATATGTAATAGATAAGGATGTATCCTAATTAATGACATGCAATAATATTTATTAGGATACATCCTTATCTATTACATATTTACAATTTTATTTATATACTTTTATATATACGTATCTCTGTTTTTATATATATTTATACACCGTATGTTCTGGTGTACACGGGTCATTAATTTGTATAATTTCTGTACCTATACTATATATATTTTTTTATAGACTTGATAAAGGGGTCGCCGAGACCCCGAAACGCGTTGTCTAATAAAGCTTCCATCATACACTTCCGCTTGGGACAGGTGTTTTGCGCCGATCGTTGTCCAAAAAGCCAAACACTCACTGGTATATGTGAGAGGCGAAATTATTTCTGCAGAAATCCAAGGAGTCAGGGAACAGGGTATGCAAGTGAGCATAGTTTAGGTAGGCCTGAGCCTGGGAGTTCAGGCAGGCTGACCATAGCCGGAAAAATTGCTCCGTCATGTTGAGGAGACTGAAATGGCTGCTGCTGTTGCTACTGCTGATCCAGCTTCTGCTGCTCGTGGAGGTGGTAGGGGGGTGACTCTGCGTGGGGTGGAGGAGGGCCTCTCTTTCAGACATGCTTTCAGCAGGCGTCTGCTCGCAGTAAGTTGTGGCACGCTGTGTACACAGGGTTTCCTGGTAGTAACATAATTTGTCCTCCCTTTCTGCCAGAGGAAAACATTCCCCCATTTTACCCTGGTAGTGAGGGTCTAAGAGAATGGCTATCCATTAATCATCAGACTGATTAAGTTCACCAAACTGCCTGTCACTGTGTAAGCAAATGAGTCTACAGGTCTTCATTCTGGCCAGTGTGCCCAAGGAGCCAGTTCTTCCCGGCTCCGCTTCCCACTGAGACGATTGTGTACCGTGGCCGGTGTCACCTTCATCATCATCATCATCTCCTCTTCCTCCTCAAGTAAAACACCTCCTCCCCCATCGGAGTTTCTCATTGTGGCTCCCCAACAGGGTAACCCAGTCTATTAGTGTAGTAATTACATATATATGCTGCTAGTTTAAATGTAATCAGTCAACAATGGAAAAACATGATTGGCGTTTGTGAACACAGAAATAAAGGGAAACTGATTTAGATCAAAATTTGTTATCCCTCACAGATACGTTTGTGTGCTGGCCTGTATATTGGTGTTGATCTCATTATGATGGTTTAATTAAATTGAAGCGTTATGCTCAATTTCAACTTAACAAACACTGGTAGACTGCTGCCACACCGTGAGTATTGCTGCAGTAATCATGTATATATGCTGCTTAATTAAATTGAAAGCACCCCTAAAAAACTAAAAAAATGCAACATTGTGGAAACATGGGTAGATTGCTGCCACACCATGGGTATTGCTGCAGTAACTATATATATATATATATATATATATATATATATATACATATATATATATATATATATTGTGGGGGGTTAGCTCTGGTCTCGAGGATCGTTCACACACAGATTGTCGTCCACCGCAGCTTTAGGGGCCAAACATCGCTTTATTGTCCCACCATCAACATAAATAAATCAAAACAAACACCTGCCCGGCTGGGCTCTAACTCAACACAGTGTATCCCTGACTCACCTAAGTCACTGATCACAAACACGGCACCCATGCGGCTTTCCCAGCCCAATGTCCATCAGCCTCCTGGCTGTTACCTCACCGGTGTCTTTTAGGTGGTTGTGGTCCAGTCGTCCGCCCGACGCTGACCATGCGACCCTTATCCCTAGGCGTCGCGGGACCCCCCAAACTTCAGGCTACTCCCAGCCTCGTGGTTTCTCAGCGCTCCCAGCTCAGACCACACACAGAACCACTCCAGGCTTCTGTACCACACAGGACACACCCATCTCACTTTGAGGACAGCTTTATGCTCTGTTGATTGTGGCACCTGTTGCTGCCTCAGACCTGCCCACTGATGTGAAAGAGATGGATAATCCTGCCATTCCTCTCTTCTATCAGCCATGAGGCCTGTCACTGCCTCACAATATATATATATATACTTAATTATATTTTGAACCCCACCAAAAAAAAGGTATTTGCTTGCAGGTAGCTGCTTTTGTGGTGCACCTTCACTTCAGATAGTAGGCACAGCCAAAGGTCCTGTCTCTTTTATCCCTGTCCCAGACTTTCCCTGTCAATAAGCTTGATTGATTGATTTCTGACTGCCCCTTATTGATTTTTCCTTGTCCTTGACTCCCTAAGATTGTTTTTCTGGCAGTCACTGTACGACCCAACCAGAGCCTATCATAGAATGCCGTTCTGCTCATTCTGCTAGGGCACCTCCCTGCCTGCTGCATCACTGATTGGCTCATCCAGGCTGTCTGGGAGCCAATCAGGGCAAGGCCTGTCCCCACTCACTTCCTCTCAGGGTCATGTGAGACCCCTTCTTCTTCCTTTGTAGTGAATTTTTCCCGCTTTCGTGCACTAAAATGGCTTTACAATGAACACAGAAAGATTCGGGTTACTTTGCCATCCAGAAAATAGCAAAGTTTGCTCATTCTTAATCTGCGCGGTAGGCTTTAACCCTAATCAGTGGAAGTCAGTATCTTGATAGCTTTTGTAGGAGGAACTCGGTTTCCATTGTGCGGTTGGTAGTTGTGGAATAGATGCATGACTATCTCTCTAAATAGATATAAAAAAAACTGAACAGAAATTAAAGAACTTCACAAGGAGTTACAGATTTCCTAACACTGATGAAATATACTAAAGACAAGTATAACTAGGAAATAAATGTTGCCTCATGAGAAGAGGGATTACAGATTAATGCGTCACAAAACCTCAGTGAGGCTTCAAACCAAAGGATTTGGATATAAAGAGTCAATAAATAACTGTGATACATAGCAACGCAGCTGAATGTTCCTCTAAGAAATATCTAAAGGGGAGAAAAAAAACACAGAAGTGTTTCTTACATTTTCTTGAACATCTAAAGGCAGAGACAAGTAAAACATTTCTTTCGTACGTGATCATATAGAGAGGTCCACCATACTGTGCCATATGACCTGGAAAGATAATTTTGGGGGTATGTGGGACGCTGAGCTTCTTGGACCTTTGTTTATTTGGGATGTTAATTTCTCCCAGAGAGTATTTGTCACAGTGCAGTTCACTGTGACACTTGTTGGCATCCAGGCGCTCTGCATACTGGCTGCGGGCTGTTACCCGTGTATGCTGGCTGCAGCCTTCTGTGTGTGAATGTGGGCCTATGAATGTGTATACTCCCTGTGTTTGTATCACAGGTCAGTTCACTGTGACGCATGTTGATGTCTAGGCTGTCTGCTTCCGCCCTTGTTTACTGGCTGTGGAAGGTCTCCCGTGTATGCTGGTTGCATGGGTGGTGCATGATGGCTGCGGTCTTCTGTGTGTGAACTGTGTATTCCGTATCTGGTATCACAGTATGGTTCACTGTCACACTGCGTTTCCGTGTAGACTGGATGACTTACTGGCTGTGGTTGACTATAACAGTGTAGGCTGGTTGTTTGTGTGGTACATGCTGGCTGTGTTGTTCTGCGGCTATGTATGAACTGTCTCCTGTGACCTGTATGCTCTGTGTTCGTAGGGTTAATGTTTCCCTGGTATGTGTGCTTGATTACAAGGGGGTCAGGTGCTCTCGTTAACAGCTATTTAGAACTGAGAGCTGTGTGCCTAAGGGAGTCTGTCTCCAGGTTGGCTGTGTGCAGGCTGTATGCTCCTGATCTGTGTGGTCACCTGGTAATTCATCGATGTCACCATGTCTCTATGTCTTTGACCTTGTCTGACTGGGAATACCATACATCCATTCCGCATGGCTTCCAGATATCATATCTGAGCAGCCCTGTCTGTGATTGCCATGCATCTGTTCCCTACAGGGTCCAAGCATCCGCCTGTCTCATGTCTGAGCAGCTCTGTCTGTGACCACCATGCATCTGTTCCGCATGGGGTCCAGGCATCTGTCTGTTCTTGTGTTCATCTTATGTACTTTGTTCAGTATGTAGTTTATGTCTAAACTGTGTCCTATGTTTCTATTTCTGGGTTTCAGTTCCTGTTTTGTTTTTCTGGCTACACCGCTGATGTTATGCACCATTGTTGATTATCTTGCAGGTTTTGGCCAAGAGCACTGGGACGATCCCAGGATGTAATGACCTGGTGAACCCTCGGGAAAATCTATCCCCACCATCAGGGGTATTGTGAAGATAGAGGGTTCACTTAGGAAACACCTTACGGGTTTGGCTCCAAGTTAAACCAGTGCCCTTGGTCCAGTGGTGATCCATCTGCCACTGTTTTCCTTGCCTGTTTGTTCAGGATTATGTATTATGCTTGGTCATGGTCATGTTGAATAAAGACTTGTTTTGTCTTCTCTGATCCGTTTGCCTGGCTTTTGTATGTTCGTGATAGTTCATTGGTTCTGTTGACCCCTAGAACATGACAGTAATGAGCTTTAGGAGACAATTGAAGTAGGCATAGAACTATTTTAAATCCGCATACGCACTGATGTTCCACCTTCGACCTGCGCAAAAAATTGAGTTGCCCAAAGAGAAAGACCAGTTTTTTGCAGGAGAGCAGAGTCAGACTTCTGTTTATTGGGCTAACCAGAGGAAATTATTATAATGAGCCAACCTCTGCATCATCAATAAAGTACTGAACTGTATAATAGGTTTTGAAATAGAAAATATACCTAGTGGTAAGTTATTGGCTCCAATGGCAGGTCCAAATGAGTTTTATCTCGTGAACTTTTGGGGTCCACTATGATTAGAGACTCGCCCCACAAGAGGATGCTCTGATATTCTGGAGGGCCAATCCGACCCTGGCGAGGAGCTAATCTGTGAAAGGTTCTTACTAGAGATGAGCAAAACAAGTGTAATTTAATAAAATCTGGTAAAATGTCCCAAAAACTCTACTTCCAGCATCACTGGCAGCATATATTTTTGCCACAGACATTGTGTAGTTGCACCTTTTTCCCCAAAAAAACTTGTTGCAAAGATTATACAGTTTATAGGCGTACAATAAGTGACACCAGCATAGAGCATTTTGGTAGCAGCGAATGTGCAATTTAAAGAGGAAGAGAGAAAGAAAGAGAGATACCTCTTTCCCTGGAGATACCACTTTGCATTTAAAAAGCAAAAAGACAAAATGAAAAAAAAAAAGGAATCCTAGGAGACGCTCAGAGTGTGATACACAATTTTTCAGTGCAATCTGAGCACTTCTAAATCAGGTTGAATTTATTTGTACCCAAATAAAATCTTCCATCCAATTTGTTATAGTTGGACCCAAAACGAATTTCAAAAAATGTGTTCTTCTTGAGTTTTAAAATTCTCCTTTTTTGCGGTATAACCGAAGCAAAATCTTGATAGATGGATAATTGAATCTTCATGTCTCTATCTCATGTTAGTGATTTGTGGACAAGTGTTTTCCATGGTCTCTGTGGACCACTCAACCATCCATTGACCGTAACAAGTGTATAGGGCATTGTGTTTGCAATGTGTTTATAGGGCATGTCTTATTTTTGCCATGTGATTACAGATTCCTCCTCACGCACATCATAGTCTATGGACCTTTGAAAACCACATTCGGTGATTTTCACAGACCATTAAAACGGAAGACACAAGGAGGGCACAAAAAGAAACGCTAAAACATTGCACAGGCAATTCCACAGTGGGTGGAAATGCAACTGTATGCCTGACAATCTATTACATTATTGCACTTACACGATGCTTTGTGCATCCAAAGGGTTGCCGTTCGAACGTTAACGACTTTACATATAGTTATATATAATTACAGTTGAAAAAGGACATATGTCCACCAAGTTCAACCACGGGATGGGAAGGATTGATAACAAAGAGACTGGGATGGGAACCAGAATTCCACAAACTTACATTGATTTTATGTTTAATGTTTTTAGTTTTTATTTTAATTGTAATCTTTTTTTGAAAACCTCAACCATTCCTGCTGTGACCACATCCTGAGGTTACTTATTCCACAGATTCAAAGCATTTATGGAGAAGAAGCCTTGTTGCCTCTGGAGACTGAACTTTTTCTTCTCCAGATGGAGACAGTATCTCCTTGCTTTTTGAGAGAATTTTACATTTTTTTCACCATAATTTTTGTGCAGCCCATTACATATTTACACAGATTAATCATCTCCTACCTCTTCTCAAGACTAAATACTAGAGATAAGCAAATTGGTTCAAACAGACTCAAGTTCGTCACATAAACGATTCTAGTAAACTTGGAGGAAGCTTTCAAAATGGCACTGCAGGGTTGGGAAGATGAAAGAGTGAGGATCACAAGGCCCTTGGACAATAGTCTGGCCAGCAGGCTCTCCCATAATGCCCTGCTGTCACCTATAACCAAACAGGAGGGACAATACTGACATTAGAGATGAGCGAAAAATTAGATTCGCCAACTTCACCGAATTTGCTGCAATCCAGCAGTGTTGGCCGTACTTGCAAACTATAGGAAAAAACACTAGCCTATGTGCGCTCCTGCGGTCTTGGCCACCAGAGAGGATGGCACTTTTTCCTATAGTATGCAAGCACGACCACCACTGATGGATTGCAGGGTGGTCATAACCATGGAAATGAACTGTGTATAATCGGATAGGAAAAATGAATCTAGCCAGGAAAGGAAGCAATATGGACAATAACAATACAATAGTAAGTGGCTTGTATTATCTTTCTCTACATCATAAATGCCACTGACTGAAGTGAGAGGACCCCTTTAAAGGGCCAACAAGCGTCTTGATCTCTTCCAGTACTGGGCTTCCCACCTGTGCGTATTTAAGGCAAATTTACCTGTGGGAGGGTGTTTGAGCAATAGGTGTCTCTAACTTGCTAGTTCCTGCGTAAGGTGTGCTGTTCTGTTTGTCTACCCATGTACCAACCTCTGCAAGTTTAGTAACTCTGACCTTTTCCTGCCTGGCCTGACCATGGACTTGCATGGATTCAAACAAATACTGCCCTCCTGACCTTAACTTGTTAATGATGTCAAGTATTACTGTTGTGTACTGGTGCCTGGGATTCCAGTGGGTCAGCTTCTACAGGTAGCGGCCTGGTGGTTCCCTTGTATAGGCCTCTTTCACACTGGCGTTCCGGATTTGCTCCGGATGCGTCCCGGGTGAATTGCGGGAAACCCGCGCGAGTGCGCACGCAATTTCAGTCAGTTTTGACTGTGATTCTGTTGTTCCGTTTTTTCCGCTCGAGTGCAATGCATTTTGCACGCGCATGAGAAAAAACTGAATGTGGTACCCAGACCCGAACCCAGACTTCTTCACTGAAGTTCGGGTCTGGGATCGGTGTCCTGTGTATTTTCTAATTTTACATTATAATGGAAAATGATAGCATTCTTTAATTCAGAATGCTAAGTAAAAGATCCATTGTGGGGGTTAAAAAAATAAATAAAAATTAACTCATCTCATCCACTTGATCGCTCAGCTGGGCTCGTCTTCTTTCTTTTTCTTCTTGCAGGATCCGGCTGGAAAAGGACCTTCGATGAGGTGAGTAATTTTTTTTTATTTTATTTTTTTAACCCCACAATAGATTTTTTACTTAGCATTCTGAATTAAAGAATGCTATTATTTTCCATTATAACCATGCTATAATGGAAAATAATAAAGTAAATGGGGTCCCGGGTAACCCATCCCTCGTCTCCTTAGCAACCATGCGTGAAAATTGCACTGCATCCGCACTTGCTTGCGATTTTCACGCAAGAAACCATTCATTTCTATAAGGCCTGCGTTGCATGAAGAACGCAGAATAGAGAACATGCGACGATTTTCACGCAACGCACAAGTGATCACCGCTCATTTACACAGCCCCATTGAAGTGAATGGGTCCGGATTTAGTGCGGGTGCAATGCGTTCACCTCAAGCATTGCACCCGCGCGGAAAACTCGCCCGTGTGAAAGGGGCCATAGGGGTTAAATGGTGAAAACCAGGCAACTGCCAGAATGACACCCTTAAGATAATCCACACCCACTGCCTGTGACAATTATCCACTATGCACAAAAATACAACTTCCAAAATATGTTCAGAAGTATAACTGCTATACTACTCTGGCCTGTAAATTAGACGTTGTACAGGAAGAATATTTTTGTCTGACCTTTGTTATGTTTCATGTAAAAGTTTGAAAATGTTAACTAAGAAAAGGTGACATGTTCTATTATGACTTTCGTATTGTACACAGTCCTCGATTGAGTTGATCTTCATGCAAAATAACCTACTGTATTTGTAGTATGAAGACACCTAAAATACTGTCTCATGTACAAATAAGAGCACTGTCTTTATCTATTCATTTCATTTTCAACCTTTAATGTACGTATGCTAAAAAATGTAAAAATAATAATAATAATAATAATAAAGTCTAAAGTATAACGTATCATCCAAAAATACAAATACAATGAAAAAAAAGCATGTAATGTATAACCATAGTGAATTCACCAAATACATATGGTAAATGAAAGGCTGTATCTGTAACGCGGTAGATGGGTCCAATGAAAATAAGCTCATCACACAGCTGGGAACCTCAGCGATCGACTGTAATTAGCCCCTAGTCAGCATAGCCTTCTGCAAGAGTCATAGTTTCCTGCTTTCTGCTGCTCTAGTTCCTCCATCTTCTGGTTCCTGGCTTTACTTCCGGCCGGGGAAAGGATGTGGCAACATGTGCCACTGCAGCTAATGAATGGCGTCAGTGGTGATGAGCCCCCAAGTGACACTTTACCGCTGAAGCCAATCATTGACTGCAGCATTGCTTGTGGTGATGTCCAAGTCCCAGCTGGAAGAAAACAAGCCAGGTACTGGAAGATGGAGGAATAGGAGTTATTGTGCAAGACCGGAATGGCAGGGACTAAGTAGGTAGGAATCTACTGGGAGGAAATGCAGACTGAAGGCCTTCGCTTAAACTGTAATATTCACAGAAAATCCCACTAACTACCATGGAGGGAAAATAAGCATCGCAACGTTCTAATCTGAACCAATGGCCTTTTTTGTTTAATGCAAGGACATTCTTGGTCCTCCAAGGAGAAATAGGCTTCTTGACTCATTTTTGCCCCGGTCCTGAATTAGTTTAATAAACTAGTAGATATAACTTTCAATGTTTCAGGGTTGCGTACTCCACATCTTCTACATTGCGGACTCTGGAAGTAGTTAGTGGAGGCTCTTCAGGCTGTCCATGGGCAATAGTGGAATACTCAACTTCCCATGGAGGCTGCAAGTCCTGCAAAGTAAAGATAAGATATTACGTACAAGTATATATTGGCAGACTATATAAAAGCCATCTGTAATGCTACATTAAAAATAACCAGAATATTTCTCTAATCACCTCGGCCACTAGTTTCTAACAGACACAGTAATTTTTATCTATTTAATCAATTAGTTTGATGATAATGATCTCACCCCATGGAAATATTTATTAATGGAACCTCTTCCCACAAATGGATATACCTGTACATACAGATGCTTTCTTTAAACATGCTGCTCACTCAAGAGAAGTGTTGATCGTGAATATTCTAATTGCAAATTTTTATTGTGAATATTGGCACTTCGAGAATCCTCGAATATCTAGAATATAGTGCTAGACCTTCGTAATCGCAAATATTCTAGATTTCTTTTCATCAGTACCCATAATCCCTCACTGCTTCTTGCTTGTGGGCCAATAAGAATGTTGCAATATCTTTGACTTTAGGAGTAGTGTTGATCGCAAATTTTTATATCGCGAATTTTCCGATTGCCGATTCTCGCAATCAAGAGAATAATGACTGGAGATCACGAATTTGCGAATATATGACGAATATTTGCCCAAATATTCGATTATTGCCCCTGCCGCTCATCACTGCTCAAGAGCATTACTGCCGGATGCCTGCTATTTTACAGAGGAAACACCTGGAACTAATGTCTGAGATTGGCAATAAGGCTTAACATGGACATTTAACCCCTCAGATGCTGTTGCCAATTGTGGCAACAGCATCTTAGGGCAGTGTTTCCCAACCAGTGTGCCTCCAGCTGTTGCAAAACTACAACTCCCAGCATGCCCACACAGCCAAAGGCTGGCTGGGCATGCTGGGAGATGTAGTCTTGCAACAGCTGGAGGCACACTGGTTGGGAAACACTGTCTTAGGTGACTTTACCCAGAATCAATGTGATCCCAAAGCCCGAACAACATTCCCTCAGTGAGATCGAAGGAGCCATTCTTTCCCTGTGGTAGCTTTGAGCCTTCTAACGGCTCCGAGGCAACCTCAACAATCCTTCCTATGGAGCTCTGTCTGTGGCAGGGCTCCATATAAACATATTTAATCCCCCATAGTCTGCTGTTTTAAATCACTGCAGTCTGTGGGAGAAGTGATCAGACCATTGCATGTTCAAGTCCCCTAGGGACACTTGTAAAAAAAAAGTTTCAAAAAATATTTTGAAAATTGCCCTGTCCCAAAATGTAATTACAGAGCTAAGGAATATATATAGCAGTCGGTTTTAATGCATAGGTAAACAAAACCCATAAACTATGATAGAACTGCATTTTTATTCCAATTTCACCCCATCTGGAATTTTCTTTTTAACTTCCCACCACATCATATTCTTTATTCCGAGAAGTGTAGAGAAGCTGAGCTGAGTTCCCTTTTAAGTGAATTTTACTTCTTTACTTTACAATTTACTTACTTCACTGTTGCTGTAAATTACATAGTTTTCATCGACATTCATATCCACTGAATTACTAAAAAAAAGAAATCAGAAAAATATAATTCAATATTATTCTCTTCATTTTCCACACCCCCCATGTGGCTAGGCATGGTAATGCAAGAACAATATATTGATTTAGAATAGTGTGCATATATCAATAACATCTTTGCATTTAAAGTGATTTAAATGCTTAATGTTATTGATGGAATATCAATAGGATGTTTCTTCAATATATAATAACGTATCTGGTGATCCACCTGCTGGAACCAATACCAATCATAAGAACAAAGGTACAAATGCTAGAAGTCCACTATGGATGACATACAAGGCACATAACCCATAGATCTGTATTTGCTGTTGCAGCCAGTCCAACCCTAGGAAATGGGATTGCGCTCCCACTAAGCTAAGATACAGTACTTGTGCAAAGGTATTGGTGTTTGATAAAGCCAAGTAGGGTCACGTACTAGTGATCTCTTGGAATTATATTGATTATTTTGATCTCCGAAGTATATCATAAGGTTTTGGAGCTGAATGCAAAATCTTTTACAGGGATCCCTACCTACCATGTATCGTTCATAATACCAGTATCTTCTTATGTGGCAAAAGAGTCTTTGGGCAACCTCAGGTATATTCAAAAAGGAGAGGAAATCCAGCACTCCAGAAAATGTAATAACGTGTAACATTTATTCTATACTTGTTAAAATACATGACTAAGGGGTCAGAAACGCATCGGGTGGTGTGCTACCTCTGCACTTGGACATAATGTATTGCATTTTAACAAGTATGGAATAAATGTTACACTATTTTATTATACTTTTTTGAAGCGCTGGTTTTGCTCTCTTTTTCAGAATTTCCTGGAAGGCTGAAGCGTCGTGAATCCTGTGCAATCACTGGAAATGAGCGGACACACTCTATATATGGTACTTGCAACCTTAAATATAGTACCAGGGACGTAGTGCACCTCCTATAGGTACCCCACTGCTTCAGCTGTCTTCTTCATCCAGTACATGCAGTAATTGTTCCCAGCCAGAGATGAGCGAAACTGAACTTCATTTTTTATAAAAATTTGGATATGTTATAATCAGAATTTCTTGAAATTCGATTCAGAAATATGTCTCTATAGATAGAGAGAGGGAGATAGATAGATAGATACAAAAAAGAAAAAGTCCACGGCACCTCCAGTGAATAGTGTCTTTTATTTACACCAACGCGAAATTCGGTCTACACAATGGAACCTTTTTCAAGCAGTGAAAAAGGATCCATTGTGTGGACGGAAACGTTGCGTTGGTGTAAATAAAAGACACTATTCACTGGAGGTGCCGTGGACTTTTTCTTTTTTGTATCGCGCATTGGGACATTGGATTAACCCTACAGCCGCTGGCACTCCATTGCTGATTTCTGTGGTGCTGCAAAGTTGTTTTTGTAGACCAACGCAACGTTTCGGTCCACACAATGGAACCTTTTTCAAGCAGTGAAAAAGGATCCATTGTGTGGACCGAAACATCGCGTTGGTGTAAATAAGACACTATTCACTGGAGGTGCCGTGGACTTTTTCCTTTTTGTATCCAGCATTGGGACATTGGATTGACCCTACAGCCGCTGGCACTCCATTGCTGATTTCTGATTTCAGCTGCAGCCACCTGCATCATGCCTCTTCTTATGCCATACTACTTTGGAGCACCTTGGCTCCCACGTTATGCAGGAGAACCTAATTCACTCAGTGAATTCAGTGATAAGATGTTGGCTACGGTTTAGGGTCCATTCACACCTCCGTAGAATGGGTCCGCATCCGTTCCGCACTTCTGCAGAACAGGTGCGGACCCATTCATTCTCAATGGGGACGGAAAGGATGTGGACAGCATACATTGTGCTGTCCACATCCGCATTTCCGGTCCGCGGCTCCCGAAAAAAATAAAACATGTCTGCTATTGCAGACAAGAATAGGCATTTCTACAGGGGTGCCGGCCCGGTGTATTGCGGATCCGCAATACACTACAGAAGTGTGAATGGACCCTAAGTTATATCCAGTATCTCTGGACTAGAAAGTGGAAATCCTGATAGGCCAGTTACAGAGACCTGCGCTCCGGGAAGTTAAGTCCTCGCCCCAGCCAGAGCGAAAACCAGCTGAGCAGATTCTAGACCAGTGATGGCGAACCTTTTAGAGACAGAGTGCCAAACTGCAACCCTACAACCCATTTGTTTGTCGCAAAGTGCCAATATGGCAATTTAAGCTTAATACTACAGTCCAATATAGTATATCTTCCATGTCCTTTATCATTTAGCTATAATAGACGGCCTACATTTAATGCGCTGCCTGCGCCGTTCATAGTGCGCCCTGCACTGATGAATAGCAGGAAAAGTCTAAGGCATATTGTTGCACCATAGATTTTTTCCAGGGTGTGGGTGCCCACAGAAAGGGCTATGAGTGCCACCTCTGGCACCCATGCCATAGGTTCACCACCACTGTCCTAGACCGACTCAGTACCACCTTCAAAACTAGGACCGCCTCTGAACTTAAGATTAGTTTCTTTCGGAAACGAGAGCAGTCCAAGGAGTCTTTAAGAGACTTTTCCCTATCCCTGCAAGAAGCTTTGCTGGCAGTTATCCAACTAGATCCCCATGAAGCTGAGGGACAAGATCAGACCGTCAGAGAGAAGTTTATCGAAGGTGTCCTTTATGAACCCCCCAAACGTCAGCTGAAGATGTTGTCAGTTCAGCACCCGGATGTTCCGTTCTTAGATTTCAAGGAGCTTGCTATTTGCATCCTGGGAGAAAGTCCCAATACTGAACCCCCTGAAGACAGGAAAGCATGGCCTGTCCTGCGACCTGCTGCCCATCGCCAGATATCTGAGTATGGAGCTCAGACACCTGTCCCAGATGCTGTAGAAAACCCTGACGGCTCAAGTCTCCCTCCTAGCTGAGAATATGGAGAGGATGAGGAAGCAGCTAGAGCGACTGGAACAGCAGTCCAAGACTGAGAAAGAGACCACTCCACCCGGAGACCGCCTTACGCCTGGTCCAATAGGAGATCGACGCCGGCTGACCGGTAGGTTGTCAAACCCCATGCATCATAACACCAGGAAACGCAGATGCCTGTATTGTCAGAAGTATGAACACAACGAAGAGACCTGCTGGCAGTTAAACAAATGTCCCCTGAGGCCAAGTACCACCCCTTAGGAGAAAGAATACTAGTTCCCGAAGATCCAGTCTTTATGCGCCCATGACGAAGCTTGAGTGCGAAATCCAGATCAGGCTGCGGATTTCTATGAAATGACCTGTGGATTTTAACATATATGCGATTGTTTTTAACTCGTTTGTGAGTATATTAAACCCGCATTTATTTACCTGTATGGGAAGTGCTTTACTATTGTGTGATTTCTTCGGTGCCCCGCAGAGAATTCCATGAGAAATTGATTGGAGTCCGGAGCTGGGAAGCATTGTTCTCTTGCTGGATGGTATTCCTTGTATATGCAGCGCGGTCCTTATTTTAACACACTGAAGTACAAGAAGCCTTGAAGAAACCCGTACTAACTGCACCCTGTGTAACTCAACGGGTCATAACCCAGACCATCCAAGTGCTGACCGCCCAACAAAAATTCAACCAACAGGGAGAAATCTGGTGCGTTCGCATCAAGGATTCTCAACCTATTAGACTCCAGCCTGGAGCAGAGATATGGTGCAGGGCTTGCATCGGTGTCAGAGGTCAGGATTACCTGGCCCTCGTGGAAGCCCTACAGTTACAAGATCACCCTCTTGTCCGAGTAGCCAGGAGCTTAGTCACTGTGTCGAGCAGAAATGTACCCATACGCTTGGTCAATCTGAGTAATGAAGCTGAGGAATTAAAGAAGTACTATCTTGTGGTGAGTCTACATCATGTCCGTCTGCAAGACGTCCTGGTCCTGGATTCCTCTACTGCTACTGCACAACAATCGCTTCAAACAGCGGATGCAGCCAACAATCCGCCTGAACAACCCTGGTGGACTGAACTGCATATTGGAGATGACACGTGATTGTCTACTCCAAGACCTACGAAGAGCATCTACAGCACTTGGCGGAGGTGTTCCAGACTAAAAGTAAAACCTTCAAAATGTCATTTACTGAAGCCCCAAGTGAAATATCTGAGACATGTTGTGAGGGTGGAGGGCGTGAAACCAGACCCCGATAAGATAGCTGCAGTACAAAGCTGGCCAGCTCCTAAGACCGTCAAAGAGGTTAAGAGCTTTCTTGGATTTGAAAGTTACTATTGGAGATTTATCCCACACTTCGCCCAAATTGCGGAACCTATTCAGAAGCTTCTGAAGGGTCATCCCAAAGGCAGTCAGAATGCTAAGATACTGGTAGAGTGGAAGGAAGAACAAGAGATTGCTTTCCAACTGTTAAAAGAAAAACTTACTGAACCACCAGTCCTGGGCTGCCCTGATTATGGCCTACCATTCTGCTGCTATAATAACACAAGTAAGAAAGATTTAGGAGCCGTATTATCTCAGACTCAAGCCAGAACTGAAAGAGTCATCGCCTATGCCAGCAGATCTTTACGAGAGCCGAAGAGGAATGACCACAATTATAGCTCGTTCAAACTGGAATTCCTAGCCTTGGTGTGAGCTGTAACTGAGAAGTTTAAGAATTATCTAGCAGCCACACCTTTCACTGTCTACACCGATAATAATCCACTGGCTCACTTGAACACTGCACATCTGCAAGCTCTACAGTTGAGCAAAGATGAGCCTCTAGACTGGCGAACTTTGACTTCACCATTAAGTACTGGACTGGCAAAGCGAATGACAATGCTGACGCCTTGTCCAGGCTACCTGCCCAGAAGTAGCTAATGATCATTGGGAAGATGTGGAAATGCCAATGTTCTACTCCCGATCTGCCAGACAGGAAGCTCTACGCACTAAACACCATGTCTCCCAAGCTACTAGTTCTCGAAAGACCTGTGGCTCCAACTTTCCTTTACCAAATACTAAAAGGACCCTAGTTGCGCTTCCAGGTGCTGCAGATGGAATTATGATTTATACCAATTGGCACTCTATATATATTTATTGAATACACTGTTATGATTGTAGGAGCCCTTTCCAGCTTTTGTACCCTAATGTATCTATGTATTTATGTGGTCCCTATTCTATCTATTTAAAAGTTGTGTGGTTAGCTGCAACAGCAATATATTTTATAGCCCTTTTTCTGTGTAGCCACTATTTTTCTATACATATGGTTTATTATATATTACACTACTTGTTTTTATATGGCACCATATTGATACTATACCGATATAGATCATTATTCATCTAGTCTATTGTTTAACTGCTTTGCTTCCTATTTTGTAGCAGTAATGTGGGGCTATTCCATCTTGCCCAGGTTTTCACCAGTCTATTGTGTGTATTAACTTCTAATAAAATACATCTTTTTATGTACACTGAACAAAAATATAAATGCAACACTTTCAGTTTTGCTCCCATTTTGCATGAGCTGAACTCAAAGATCTGAAACATTTTCTACATACACAAGACCCGTTACTCTCAAATATCTGAAATATTGTTCACAAATCTGTGTCAGTGAGCACTTCTCCTTTGCCGAGATAATCCATCCCACCTCACAGGTGTGGCATATCAAGGTGCTGATTAGACAGCATGAATGTTGCACAGGTGTGCCTTAGACTGCCCACAATAAAAGGCCACTTTGAAATGTGCAGTTTGATCACACAGCACAATGCCACAGATGTTGCAACATTTGAGGGTGCGTGCAATTGGCATGCTGGCTGTAGGAATGTCTACCAGAGCTGTTGCCCGTTTAATGAATGTTCATTTCTCTACCATAAGCCATCTCCAAAGGCGTTTCAGAGAATATGTCAGTACATCCAACCGGCCTCACAACCGCAGACCACGTGTAATCACACCAGCCCAGGACTTCCACATCCAGCATGTTCACCTCCATGATCGTCTGAGACCAGCCACCCGGACAGCTGCAGCAACAATCAGTTTGCATAACCAAATAAATTCTGCACAAACTATCAGAAACCGTCTCAGGGAAGCTCATCTGCATGCTCGTCATCCTCATCGGGGTCCGGACCTGACTGTAGTTTGTCGTCGTAAGTGGGTTGAGAGGGCAAATGCTCACATTCGATGGCGTCTGGCACGTTGGAGAGGCATTCTGTTCACGGATGAGTCCCGGTTTTCACTGTTCAGGGCAGATGGCAGACAGGATGCTGGATGTGGAGGTCTGGGGCTGGTGTGGTTACATGTGGTCTGCGGTTGTGAGGCCAGTTGGATGTACTGCCCAATTCTCTGAAACACCTTTGGAGATGGCTTATGGTAGAGAAATGAACATTCATTGCATGGGCAACAGCTCTGGTAGACATTCCTGCAGTCAGCATGACAATTGCACGCTCCCTCAAATGTTGCAAAATCTGTGGCATTGTGCTGTGTGATCAAACTGCACATTTCAGAGTGGCCTTTTATTGTGGGTAGTCTAAGGCACACTTGTGCAATATTCACGCTGCCTAATCAGCACTTTGATATGCCACACCAATCTTTTGTAGGTTTATATAACCATTATGTCATCTGAACCATTAATATGCAAAAATTTAGTGGCTAGAGCTACTCAAATATGATCAAGGAATACAGTCTGTGGAAAAGACCAGGGAACATGCATGAATGAATGAGATATCTCAATAATAGAAGGGGATAAAACTTTGTTTTGCAAACCAAACAAAGGCATACTAGAGGAAAACGAATCAGACAAGATGAAATTAACGAAACCAAAAAGGGAAAAAGCACACTAGCTAAATAAAACACCATCCTCTGAGTGAAAACAACATTGTCTATTCTTGAGGATACCCATAAATAGTTGAGTTGTGGAACTTGGTAATAACTTTCCAGTTTTTTACAAAATCTAAGTATAATGTTAATTTAAAGGGTCCAAAGGGTCAAAATTTTCTCAGAAAAAGCTGCCCTTGCAGATACAAGTCTCCATGCACTGCACATTCTATGAAGTCGTTTGTATTGGAAGAATGAAATTCTAGGCAATGTTTTCACTAAGGCTGTCTTGCTAGTTTTTTGTATTTGTGCTACTATTTGATAGGGACAGCAATTTTTTGGAAACCTAAAGTGAAATACATGAATTTGTACTGTAAATTCAAATCGAAACGTACTGTGATTTCATGGAAGGTGGTTCCACATGGTGATTACTCTGAATATTTCCATATTGGCTTTCATCCTTAGCCATAGTCTTCTAAAAAGAAGCAGTAATAGAAGATTTAATTTTGGAATAAAATATTCTGGATGAAGGACATAGAACAATTGGCACTGGATATGCCGAACATGGACAGAGAATACAAGAGTCAAGTGATAATTTTGGACAATAAATTCAAATTGGCATACAGAGTACATAAAAGGGTAATGAAAGGAAGTAATTATTGACCATGTACAGTATTCACCTTGGTGGAGATTGTTCCATGAATTGGGGAGGTTGGAAGAGCGGACTTCTTCTTTCTTCTATTAAAAATAATAAAATTCAAAAATTAGAATCAAGAAGGTGTTATTTGAGTTGCGCAAATAATACATAAAAAATAGTGTTTCTGACAAAATCTGAGTTGTTTCCAGGTAGAAACTGTTGAGGCTTTTAAAGGTTTTCTTGATTTAAGATTTCAAGAGCATCTGTTATCAGGATCATTACTACAAAACCTGACATTATGATCTGTAGGGTTGATTCTGATGAGTAGAATGATGCCTCCGTTTTGCACCTTTCTTGGGTAGTTTGACTTGTTATTAATATGTTAGGTCTCCAATGGGTGGGCACTTTCCCCTCGGAGCACCAAAGCTGCTCTGTTCTGCTCTGATACTTACTCCCCTCTGCCCTTGTGTGGCCCTGTAATCTCTCTCCTGTGCCATAGTTTACACTATTGGAGTTTGTGCAGTAGATCTGCTTCCCAAGCAGTAAATATGACAACAGTGCACGCATGGATTACGTCATCCTCCACCAAGAAGAGGAGGTGCTCAATTTTGTTCAGGTGGAGGATGACATCATCGGTAAAAGCACAGTTGTCAGCTGAAAAGCTTGGGAAGCAGAATGAAAACTACTGCGCATGTGCCAACAGTGTACTCTATAGTACAGGAGTGAGATAACAGGGAGATGGCCCTGAAAATCAAGAGGAGGGGGAGTGCGTATTATTGCAAAGTGGAGGAGCTCTGGAAAACATAGGGGGAGAGGGTAGTGGGTATAAAAACAGAACAGTGGATCTGTGGTGTTTCCAGGGGAATGTGCCCACCGCTGCATAATTGACATATTGTTTTACTCAGCAAAATAAGCCCTAGGGTTGACCATGTTAACACATGATCTGTAAATATCAATAATTATGAATTTATTTTTACTTCTTATTACCTTAGATAAAAGTAAATGACCAGAATTGAAAAAAGCAAAATGAAAACTCCAGCAAATGTCCCCAAAATAAGAGGCAAGTCCAGTGAATCACCTGTGACAAAAACAGAAAAGATATAGTGGTTGTCGGGAAATATATCATTTGAATATTGGTTAATTGTACATCTGCAAGTTTTTCAACTATAAATGTATTTCAACTTGATATATTGTTTTCTGAAGTCCATTAATATGAGAAACTTATCTGCTTCAGCAGCTCAGTAGCCGATACTTATATGCTCCACTCATTTCTTTAGGAAGTGCACTTATGGATGGTGGATTGAGGCCTATGCAGCACTTTTACAGGAAAAAATATACTAGTCAGTTTTGGAATATGGGAGAAAACCAGGGAATCAGAAAAACCCATCTGAACATGGGAGAAAAAAATTATTACTTCCTTAGAGGGGCTGAGAAATAGTGTTGATCACGAATATTCGAATTGCGAATTGTGATCACGAATATTGGCACTTCGAGAATTCGCGAATATTTAGAATATAGTGATATATATTCGTAATTTCGAATATAAAAGATTTTTTTTTAAACAGTACACATGGTCCCTCCCTGCTTCTAGCTTCTGGGCCAATGAGAAGGCTGCAATATCTTTGATTTTAGGAGTAGTGTTGAATGCAAATTTTCATAATGTGAATTTTCGTAATCAAGAACATAATGACTAAAGATAATGAATTTTCGAATTCGTGAATATATGGTGAATATTCGCCCAAATATTCGCGAAATATCATGAATTCGAATATTACCCCTGCTGCTCATCACTACTGAGTAATCAATATATGTTATTTCAGTATACGTAACTCAGCATAAAAAGGAGCTAATTTTAGAATTTACTTTCTTTTACAAATGCTACAGTACTGTATTCCACTTTATAATGCTCCTCTCTGGTCCATGTCCACCTACTGAGGTGGTTGCACATGCTCAGTTCCATTCATTAACTGCCACAAACCCTAAATGCTGTTAGAAGCTGTGACAGTTACAGGGATAGATCTGCTACAGAAAGGACACACCTCCTAAGCTGTGACAGGGAGAGAGCTGCATCAGAATGAGCATGCCTCCGAGAAAGGAAATGCCATCTGTGCTGCCAGCCTGAAGAGGATCTAGTAGATCAATGAATGGGGAGATCTCTGCACACATGTGAGGTACTGGGATGGTTCTAGCTTTGAGGGAAAGAGATTTTTATGTACATCAACCCAAACCCATGCACGTCAGGGTAATCATTACAAACATTTGTGTAGTGTTCATGATGAGATCAAGACTGGTAGAGGCCCTAAGCAAAAAATAAAAAAAATTCAACCACTTGAAAGAGTGCCCTGCTGCAGTCAGCAGGATCTAATAGTGGTCTACTGACATGAGGGCAGATTCCTTGTCCCTCAGTGCAAGAAAAAAAATATTTGACATATTATATCTTGAATACACTATATGCCTAATCTTTTTTTTTTTTTTCAATAACGAGCAGTATCGAAACTAGTGGACAATTGATTATACCCATCAATTGGTCCACAAAAACTGGACCAGTAGGTTTCTTCTAATTAGGAGTGTCTTGCCTGAAATATCGGAGAAACTGAGCAGTAGAGGTTTCAGCATCACCTTAAAAACGGTTATTGGAAATACCAAAAAGGAGACAATATAATCACAAATATTGTAATTTTTGTAGATTTTTAAAAAAAATCAAACCTGTTAATGTATGTTATGCATAACCTTCTAGTTTGTTGCTTTCCTATCTTGGTTTACAATTATTTTGGGCTCTGATTTATTACACCTTAACTCCACAATTCTGGCTTCACAAAGTCGCACAATAGGGCTTTTGGGACTTTTGCACTTAATTGTGCAAAAATTTTGCAAACTTTTTGAATTTTTACACCACTCCAGTTTTGAGTTGTAAGTGGGAAAGTGAGTATGGACAGTTATGGAGGCTAAAGTAGAAAAACTGTAAAAACTGTTAAACTCACTTATGCTACCACATAACGCTAAGACTAGAGATGAGCGAACACCTGGATGTTCGGGTTCGAGAAGTTCGGCCGAACTTCCCGAAAATGTTCGTGTTCGGGATCCGAACTCGACCCGAACTTTATCCCGAACCCGAACCCCATTAAAGTCAATGGGGACCCGAACTTTTAGGCACTAAAAAGGCTGTAAAATAGTCCAGGAAAGGGCTAGAGGGCTGCCAAAGGCAGCAAAATGTAGGTGAATCCCCTGCAAACAAATGTGGATAGGGAAATGAATTAAAATAAAATAAATAAAAATTAACCAATATCAATTGGAGAGAGGTCCCACAGCAAGGAATCATGCGTCATATCACCCACCACTGGAGAAGGCCACTCTCATTTATTTCGGACCAGCACCCAGACAGAGGATACAGGTCCCACAGCAAGGAATCATGTGTCATATCAACCACCAACGGAGAAGGCCACTCTCATTTATTTTGGACCAGCACCCAGACAGAGGAGAGAGGTCCCACAGCAAGGAATCATGCGTCATATCAACCACCACCGGAGAAGGACACTTTCATTTATTTTGGACCAGCACCCAGACAGAGGAGAGAGGTCCCACATCAAGGAATCATGCGTCATATCAACCACCACCGGAGAAGGCCACTCTCATTTATTTTGGACCAGCACCCAGACAGAGGATACAGGTCCCACAGCAAGGAATCATGCGTCATATCAACCACCACTGGAGAAGGCCACTCTCATTTATTTTGGACCAACACCCAGACAGAGGAGAGAGGTCCCACATCAAGGAATCATGCGTCATATCAACCACCAACGGAGAAGGCCACTCTCAGTTATTTTGGACCAGCACCCAGACAGAGGAGAGGTTTATTCAACTTTGGGTTGCACCGCAAGATCAGGGTAAAGTTAAAAAAATAAGGATTCAATAAAGAAGTGCCCCGGAGTACAAGAATACATGGTTGATGGGGAGGCAGTTATAAATGTTTATTCTGCACAAGGGAGGCACAGGTCCTGTGGGATCCATGCCTGGTTCATTTTTATGAACGTCAGCTTGTCCACGTTGGCTGTGGACAGGCGGCTGCGTTTGTCAGTAATGACGCCCCCTGCCGTGCTGAATACACATTCAGACAAAACGCTGGCCGCCGGGCAGGCCAGCACCTCCAAGGCATAAAATGCTAACTCTGGCCACGTGGACAATTTGGAGACCCAGAAGTTGAATGGGGCCGAACCATCAGTCAGTACGTGGAGGGTGTGCAGACGTACTGTTCAACCATGTTAGTGAAATGCTGCCTCCTGCTAACACGCTCCGTATCAGGTGGTTGTGCAGTTAGCTGTGGCGTGGAGACAAAACTTTTCCACATTTCTGCCATGCTAACCCTGCCCTCAGAAGAGCTGGCCGTGACACTGCTGCGTTGGCCACCTCTTGCTCCTTCTCTGCCTTCGCCTTGGGCTTCCACCTGTTCCCCTGTGACATTTGGGAATGCTCTCAGGAGCGCTCTACCAGCGTGCGCTTGAACTCGCGCGATCTTCCTATCACGCTCCAGTGCAGGAAGTAAGGTGGGCACATTGTCTTTGTACCGGGATCCAGCAGGGTGGCAACCCAGTAGTCCGCACACGTCAAAATGTGCGCAACTCTGCTGTCGTTGTGCAGGCACTGCAGCATGTAGTCGCTCATGTGTGCCAGGCTCCCCAGAGGTAAGGACAAGCTGTCCTCTGTGGGAGGCGTATCGTCATCGTCCTCCGTATCCCCCCAGCCACGCACCAGTGATGGGCCTGAGCTGTGTCGGGTGCCACCCCACTGTGAACCTGCTTCATCCTCATCCTCCTCCACCTCCTCCTCATCCTCCTCGTCCTCCAGTAGTGGGCCCTGGCTGGCCACATTTGTACCTGGCCTCTGCTGTTGCAAAAAACCTCCCTCTGAGCCACTTCTAACAGTGCTAAAAATGACCCCTCATCCTCCTCCTCCTCCTCCTGGGCCACCTCCTCTTCCATCATCGCCCTAAGCGTTTTCTCAAGGAGACATAGAAGTGGTATTGTAACGCTGATAACCGTGTCATCGCCACTGGCCATGTTGGTGGAGTACTCGAAACAGCGCAACAGGGCACACAGGTCTTGCATGGAGGCCCAATCATTGGTGGTGAAGTGGTGCTGTTCCGCAGTGCGACTGACGCGTGCGTGCTGCAGCTGAATCTCCACTATGGCCTGCTGCTGCTCGCACAGTCTCTCCAGCATGTGCAAGGTGGAGTTCCACCTGGTGGGCGCGCCGCATATGAGGCGGTGAGCGGGAAGGCCGAAGTTCCGCTGTAGCGATGACAGGCGAGCAGCGGCAGGATGTGAACGCCGGAAGCGCGCACAGACGGCCCTCACTTTATGCAGCAGCTCTGACATGTTGGGGTAGTTGTGAATGAACTTCTGCACCACCAAATTCAGCACATGCGCCAGGCAAGGGATGTGCGTCAAACCGGCTAGTCCCAGAGCTGCGACGAGATTTCGCCCATTATCGCACACCACCAGGCCGGGCTTGAGGCCCAACGTCAGCAACCACTGGTCGGTCTGTTGTTCAATACCCCGCCACAACTCCTGCGAGGTGTGGGGCCTGTCCCCCAAACATATGAGTTTCAGAATGGCCTGCTGATGTTTACCCCGGGCTGTGCTGAAGTTGGTGGTGAAGGTGTGTGGCTGACTGGATGAGCTGGTGGAAGCAGAGGAGGAGGAAGCCGAGTAGGAGGAGAAAGCTACAGGAGGCAAAGAATGATGCCCTGGGATCCTTGGCGGCTGAAGGACGTGCGCCAAGGAACTCTCCGCCTGCGGCCCAGCCGCCACTACATTTACCCAGTGTGCAGTTAGGGAGATATAGCATCCCTGGCCGTGCTTAATGGTCCACGTATCTGTGGTTAGGTGGACCTTGCCACAGATGGCGTTGCGCAGTGCACACTTGATTTTATCGGATACTTGGTTGTGCAAGGAAGACACGGCTGTCT
Organism: Bufotes viridis; assembly: GCA_033119425.1. Taxonomy (NCBI): domain Eukaryota; kingdom Metazoa; phylum Chordata; class Amphibia; order Anura; family Bufonidae; genus Bufotes; species Bufotes viridis. The sequence goes on from CM065590.1 coordinate 588,123,124, forward strand.
TGGAGAAGTAGTGGCGGCTGGGGACAACATACTGTGGGACAGCCATGGACATCAGCTGTTTGAAGCTGTCTGTGTCCACCAGCCTGAATGACAGCATTTCAAAGGCCAGTAGTTTAGAAATGCTGGCATTCAGGCCCAGGGCTCGAGGGTGGCTAGGTGGGAATTTACGCTTTCTCTCCAAGGTTTGTGAGATGGAGAGCTGAACGCTGCCGTGTGACATGGTGGAGATGCTTGGTGACGCAGGTGGGGGTGTCGGTGGCACATCCTCTGTTTGGTGGGCGGCAGTTGCCAACATTCCTCCAGAGCTGGAGGAAGAGGCCGAGGCAGCAGCAGAAGAGGGAGCAGGGGGAGCCTGAGTGAGTTCCTTGCTTTTAAGGTGTTTACTCCACTGCAGTTCATGCTTTGCATGTAGATGCCTGGTTATGCAGGTTGTGCTAAGGTTCAGAACGTTAATGCCTCGCTTCAGGATCTGATGGCACAGCGTGCAAACCACTCGGGTCTTGTCGTCAGCACATTGTTTAAAGAAGTGCCATGCCAGGGAACTCCTTGAAGCTGCCTTTGGGGTGCTCGGTCCCTGGTGGCGGTGGCCAGTATCAGGCGAACTCTCTTGGCGGCAGCTGTTCTGCTTTTGCCCCCTGCTCCCTCTTTTGCTACGCTGTTGGCTCGGTCTCACCACTGCCTCTTCCTCTGAACTATGAAAGTCAGTGGCACGACCTTCATTCCATGTGGGGTCTAGGACCTCATCGTCCCCCTGCATCGTCTTCCACACAGTCTTCCTCCCTGACCTCCTGTTCGTTCTGCACACTGCAGAAAGACGAGCAGTTGGCACCTGTGTTTCGCCATCATCAGAGACGTGACGGACTCCGATGAGGTGGTATTCCCATGTCCTCATCATCAGGAAACATCAGTGGTTGTGCATCAGTGCATTCTATGTCTTTCACCACTGGGGAAGGGCTAGGTGGATTTCCTTGGGAAACCATGCCAGCAGAGTCTTCAAACAGCATAAGAGACTGCTGCATAACTTGAGGCTCTGACAGTTTCCCTGATATGCATGGGGGTGATGTGACAGACTGATGGGCTTGGTTTTCAGGTGCCACCTGTGCGCTTTCAGCAGAAGACTGGGTGGGAGATAATGTTGTGAACATGCTGGATCCACTGTCGGCCACCCAATTGACTAGCGCCTGACCTGCTCAGGCCTTACCATCCTTAGAACGGCATTGGGCCCCACCAAATATCGCTGTAAATTCTGGTGGATACTGGAACCTGAGGTAGTTGGTTCACTAGGACGTGTGGCTGTGGCAGAATGGCCACGTCCTCTCCCAGCACCAGAGGGTACACTAACACCACCACGACCGCGTCCGCATCCCTTACTAGATGTTTTCCTCATTGTTACCGTTCACCAAGCACCACAACAAGGGAATAAAATATTTGGCCCAATGTATTGATTTCAAATTTAGGCCTTTTTTTACAGGCACCTACCACTATATGCCTATTTGTTTATGTAGCGTATTACACTAATCCAGGCACAGCAGTAACCACTGATTTAGGGGAATATCTCTTTTAGGGCAAGTATTTAGGCCCTGGATGAAAGGTATCCTTTTATGGACAGATTTACAATGGGCCTGCAACAGCTGGGAAACCAGAGTCAGGGTATTGCTATTTTGGCAAGTGAATTACACCCAACAACAAAATATATGTTTTGGCAGACACTTTTCTATTTTGCCAGCCACAGCTGAAACCACTGATTTATGGTATTGCTATTTTGGCAATTGATGTTCACCCCAGAACAAAATATATGTTTTGGCGGACACTATTATACTTTGCCAGCCACAGCTGAAACCACTGATTTATGGTATTGCTATTTTGGCAATTGAATTTCACCCCAGAACAAAATATATGTTTTGGCGGACACTATGAATCCTGGCATGCAACAGCTGGGACACCAGATTCAGGGTATTGCTATTTTGGCAAGTGAATTACACCCCAGAACAAAATATATGTTTTGGCGGACACTATTCTATTTTGCCAGCCACAGCTGAAACCACTGATTTATGGTATTGCTATTTTGGCAATTGAGTTTAACCCCAGAAAATAATCTATCCTTTGCCAGACAGCAGACAGTATTATACTTGTCTAGCCAAAGCTGGAACACCAGATTTAGGGGATTGGTATTTGGGCAATTGTATTTAACCCCTTAATAAAATATAGAAATTTGTTTCCTGAGTTTCTAGGGGTGACAATTAGCAGAGCCAAGCCCCTGATGTAGGATATAGCAAAAAAAAAAAACTAGTATTGATGGATTGATGGACTTGGTGGCAGCTTGTTCTGGTGCACCACAAGTCACAAAATGGCCGCCGATCAACCCAGAAAATAAGTGACAGAAAAACGCTCTGTGCAGCCTAAAAACCAGCGAGCAAGTAACTAGCAGAAGTTCAATGATTCTCAGCTGTAAATTGATCCGTTCATTAGGTGCTGTTGCTGACTTTAACCTGCCTAATCTCGCCCTGACAGAAGCTGCGTCCTCTCCCTACACTAATCAGAGCAGTGTGACGTGCGGCGCTACATGACTCCAGCTTAAATAGAGGCTGGGTCACATGCTGCACTTGGCCAATCACAGGCATGCCATTAGTAGGCATGGCTGTGATGGGCTCTTAGGGCAAGAATAAAATGCTAGCTGATTGGCTGCTGTGCAGCCCTTCAGAAAGCGGGAAGTTATCGACGAACACCGAACCCGAACCCGAACTTTTTTGAAAATGTCCGGGTTCGGGTCCGGATCCCGGACACCCCAAAATTCGGTACGAACCCGAACGATGCTCGAACTGTTCGCTCAACACTAGCTAAGACCCTCCTTTGAAGGCACTGTTGCAGTAATGTCAAGGAGAGTCTTCAGATAAATTTGACAATTATTGACCATCATTTCAGGGCACTAACATTTCCCGCAGGGCTCTTCCAAGGAGGAATCTTCAGAACTGTCATTAGGGCTGCATGAATACTTCCTGTAGCTCTTGTCATTGTTGTATATAGTCAGAGTCTTTCCTGTCTCATTCTGTAATATAGACCCATCCTTCGTCCAGATGTAGTGGGTTACATCAGGCCGGCTGCTTAGAACTTCACATATCAATTCAGTAAATCCATGATTTTTCTTCACCGTGATGTTAATTCCAATTGTTGTATCTACAGAAGGAATGAATGGCAAACAAATATCCTCAATGAAAATATACAACATACAGAATATATTTAACTTTAATGTCACAACTTAAAGAAGTTCTCCGGGAATTAAGAAAATGAAAATACTTAAATATTACTTTATCATAAATATATTTTCAATTACCTTTTATTAGTTATAATGGCTTGTTTTTTCTGGGGAGCAATCATCAGGGGAAACAAAATGGCGGCTGTCCCATTAGTTCACACAAAACCTGTCCCACTCACACATGAGGATAAGTTACTTTACAAAACTGAGTTAAAGAGCTGCCTCATCCTCCTCTCTGCTTGTCAGGGATTATGATCCTGAATACAGATGATAAGAACTTTAGCTGAATCCATGGGGAATTTAGTTTATGAGGTGTAAGAGGGCGCAAGGTGCCGTCATGGACGGAAGATACGTGTCACCGAGGTTCCTGGCCTCGGTGAGGTGAGAGCCGGGTTTTATGTGTCAGCAGCAGCTAGTGCTGCTTGACATTGATAGTTAGTTTGGCTGCAAAGCCAATCCGGGCCGGCTTTTACTGGGAGTAGGCAAAGAGTTGGGTGGGTGCCTACTCCCCACGGTCCAGGCCGGACTTTGCGGGGCTTTTTAAAGGCAGCCACATCAGCAGGTGTGTCTGTGATTATCCTGGAGCTGCTGCTAGTGTTGTGTTGCTCTCTGGGCTGGAAGGATGAGCTCAGCAAGGAGTCGTGCAGTCGTCCTGGAAGCCTGAAGGTGGATTATCCTGCGGCTGGGCCGACCGCCAGGTGCTGAACGCGCACCTAAACATCTCACAGGTGATTGAACCTGGTTTTGGACTCTTTGGTTTTGCTTTTTGTGTTTGCTGAGTGTGAATTAACACCAAGAGACTGTTTATCGTTTATTGTGTGCAAGTGTGAATAAAACACTGTTTATTGCACTTTCTGGACTTCTTGTTTTGCCTCTGTACTGCACCCGCACTGCTATCTACCAGAGCGACTCCCCACATTTGGTGTCGGATGCGGGCATGCGCAGTGAGGCTGGCGTAACGCCGAAGTTTTTCCAAAGTGAATGTCATATGTCAAGCCGGCAAGGTTGCAACACGTGAACTCTGACAAGATGGAGGCAGTTGTAAAGGCTCTCGTGGAGGCCAATTTACAGCAGCGGGAGGCCAACAAGCAGCAGCAGGAGACAAACCAGCTGCTGTTGCAACATGTAATGGCTTTGCAAGCGACTGGAGCCTCTCACCGTGCCCATGATGCCCGGAAAGCGGTCCGTGCAGCAATTCCCAAGATGACCCCGAGGATGATGCCGAGACCTACCTGGCAGTCTTCGAAAAAGTGGCCGTGAGGGAGAAGCTGCCCCGTGACCAGTGGGCTGAGGTGGTCGCTCCGTTCCTGGCTTCCGGACCCCAGCAGGTGTTTTTCGACTTGTCGGACGACCAAGCGGCCGATTATGACACTGTGAAAGGAGAGATCCTAGCCAGACTGGGGGTGAACGTGCTGGTCCGCGCTCAAAGAGTCCACCAGTGGGACTTTAAAACGACTGAACCTGCTAGGCCGCAGTACTACGATCTGCTGCACAGGCTGCAAAAGTGGCTGCAGCCTGATCTACTAAGTCCCACTGCCATGCTGGATCGACTGTTGGCGGACATCTTTTGGAGGGCCCTGCCTTATCCCCTCCAGCACTGGGTCGGCCAGGCGTCTCCGGTAAGTGCCCTGGAGATGGTCGACCTGGTAGAGCGTTACGAGGCCACCAGAAACCTGCAGGGGAGTCTTGCTGGGAAGGGGCCAGTCAAACCCGGAGGCCTCCACCCCAGTTCCGACGACCGGCGACAGAGAGACCTGCACGGAATGTATCCCCTGCGGATCCGCCTCCCGTGGTATGCTGGAGGTGTCAGGAGCCAGGCCACATCAGGGCCGACTGTCCGCATCAGGGTGAGCCGATGGATGTGAACTACGGGTATCGCCACTCCCTGTATGCACGGAAGCTGTGCGCAACTGGCACCCGTGAGGGGCAGGACAATAACCACCTGTGTCAGGTAGAGGTGGGAGATTCTCTGGCGGTGGCCCTGCTGGACTCCGGGAGTTTAGTCTCCCTGGTAAGAGCTGCCCTAGTACGGCCTGCGGAGTATACCGGCCGTAAAATTGGGGTCCTATGTATCCACGGAGACTTAAGAGACTACCCCACTGCATTAGTGACTTTGTCCACAGCTGCTGGTAAGTGGACCCACGAGGTGGCTGTCGCTACCAAACTCCCACATGAACTGATACTTGGGAGGGACTTCCCCGGTTTCCCGGCGCTGTGGCCGGCTATAAAGGTGTCTGATGGGCCCGAGACAGGGGTAACCCTAGTAGAGTGGCCTGATACCACTGGAAGGCCAGAACCCTGGGAGCCCGAATCTGAAGGGCCAGCGGTAGGGGTGACCACTGCTCCAGCGGTAGAGGGGGAGACAACCCCACTGAGTGTAATGGTGGGAGACACGGAGGACTTGCCCCCGGGACCTGAGTTGGCAGACCTCAATGTCTCCGGGGAAAATTTTGGGACCGCACAACACCGGGACCAAACCCTAACCAGGGCCTGGGAAAGTGTTGTAATGATTGACGGTAAACCCCAGAAACCTGGGGCTGAATTAATGTTTCCACGATTTATTATTCTTCAGGATATGTTGTATCGGGTGAACCAAATCCGAGGTGAGCCAGTTGAACAGTTGGTGGTGCCCACCGCATATCGCAAGCTTGTTATGGAGCTTGCCCACCAACATGTTCTTGGGGACACATGGGGTGGCAGAAAGCGCAGGACCGCATACTGCAGCGATTTTACTGGCCTGGTTTGTTTAAGGAAGTAGAGGAGTTCTGTAAGTCCTGTCCGACCTGTCAGGTAAATAGCCCCCAGCCACATTACAGAAGTCCCCTGGTCCCTCTCCCAATAATTGAGGTCCCATTCGAGCGTATTGCCATGGATCTGGTCGGACCCGTACCAAAGTCTGCTAGGGGTCACCAACATATCCTGGTGATTCTGGACTATGCTACTCGATATCCAGAGGCGGTGCCTCTTCGACACACATCGGCTAGGCTCATAGCAAAGGAGTTAATGGAGATGTTTACCCGGGTGGGCCTACCTAAGGAGGTTCTGACGGACCAAGGGACCCCTTTATGTCTAAGATTATGAGGAATTATGTAAACTGTTGCATATAAAGCAATTGCGGACGTCCGTTTACCATCCATAAACGGACGGCCTTGTGGAAAGATTTAACCAAACTTTAAAAATATGCTAAAAGGGTGGTGTCCCGAGATGGGAAGGACTGGGATCTGCTTCTGCCCTATCTCATGTTTGCAGTGCGAAGTGCCCCAGGCCTCTACTGGGTTCTCACCCTTCGAACTGCTTTATGGCAGACGCCCACGGGGCCTGTTGGACATCGCTAAGGAAGCGTGGGAACAACAGCCCGTCCCCACAAAGCGTAATTGAATATGTTACCCAGATGCAGGAACGTATGGAGAGGGTGTTACCGCTGGTCCGGGAGCATATGGAGGCAGCACAACAGGCCCAAAGTAGAGTCTATAATCGTCAGGCTCGAGTGCGAGACTTTAATCCCGGAGACCGAGTTTTAGTTCTGGTACCCACCCTTGACAGCAAATTTCTAGCTAGGTGGCAGGGGCCCTATGAAGTGCTCGAGAAAGTGGGGAAGTAAATTACAAGGTGCACCAGCCAGGGCGGCGGAAGCCGGAGCAGGTGTATCATGTGAATTTGCTGAAGCCATGGAAGGATAGGAACTCGTCCAGCGATGACAGTCCCCGGCCAGGGCTTCTAGGTGAGAAGGATCCAGCCCCTTACCTCGAAGTCCGGGAAGCAGCAGCCACCGTAAAAATTTCAGATAGCCTATCCTCCAAACAGGTCCAGGAAGTTAAGGAGTTCATTAGTCGGAACACGGATGTGTTCTCGGACCTCCTGGGCGCACATCCTAATCCAGCATGACATTATCACTGAGCCTCAGGCCAAAGTCCGGTTAAAGCCGTATCGGGTACCCGAGGCTCGGCGACAAGCCATTGTGAAGGAAGTGCAGCTGATGCTCCAGTTAGGTGTCATCGAGGAGTCAAAAGTGATTGGGCCAGTCCGATAGTCTTAATACCCAAGCCGGACGGGACATTGAGGTTCTGTAACGATTTCCGCAAGCTGAATGAGGTGTCCAAGTTTGACGCATATCCCATGCCGAGGGTGGATGAGCTCATTGAAAAATTGGGCCAAGCCAGGTATTTTTCTGTCTTGGACCTCACTAAAGGGTACTGGCAGGTACCCTTAACGGAGAGCTGCCAAGGAAAAAACTGCTTTTATCACACCGGAGGGGTTGTATCAGTACAAGGTATTACCCTTTGGTCTACATGGCGCCCCCGCCACGTTTCAAAGGCTTATGGATATTGTGCTTCGTCCACATCGACGGTACGCCTCAGCGTATCTGGATGATATCATTATCCATAGCACCGACTGGGAGAGTCACCTACCGAAGGTACAGGCCGTAGTGGACTCCCTTAGGAAAGCTGGCTTAACTGCTAACCCAAAAAGTGTGTGATGGGGTTAGAAGAGACCAAATACCTAGGGTATGTCATTGGGCGGGGTGGTCAAACCTCAGGTAAACAAAATTGAGGCAATTAAGAATTGGCCCCGACCTGTCACTACGCGGCAAGTAAAATCATTCCTGGGCATGGTGGGATACTACATGAGGTTTATTCCCAACTTCGCTACAATTGCTGCTCCATTGACAAGCCTTTTAAAGGGACGCAGGTCAGTGTCGATCCAGTGGAATGAGCAGGCGGATAAGGCTTTCTCTGCTCTGAAGTCGGCCCTGTGTGGGTCCCCGGTTTTGGTGACGCCCGACTTCAAGAGAGAGTTTGTGGTACAGACCGATGCCTCTGAAGTGGGCCTCGGGGCTGTACTCTCTCAGGAAATCAATGGGGAGGAGCATCCCGTGGTTTTCCTGAGTCGCAAACTCACCCCAGCCGAAACCAGGTACAGTATAGTGGAGAGAGTGCCTGGCCATCAAGTGGGCACTAGAGTCTCTCCGCTATTATCTGCTAGGGAGAAAGTTCCGTCTGGTGACCGACCATTCCCCTCTAAAGTGGATGTGCCAGGCGAAAGACAGGAATGCTCGGGTCACCAGATGGTTCTTGTCCCTGCAGAACTTCAAGTTCACAGTGGAACACAGGGCAGGCCGCTTGCAAGGAAATGCGGATGCACTGTCTCGAGTACAGTGTTTGGCGTGTGTTCACCCTGTCGGGGTTGAACAAAGGGGGAGGTATGTAAGAGGGCGCAAGGTGCCGTCATGGACGGAAGATACGTGTCACCGAGGTTCCTGGCCTCGGTGAGGTGAGAGCCGGGTTTTATGTGTCAGCAGCAGCTAGTGCTGCTTGACATTGATAGTTAGTTTGGCTGCAAAGCCAATCCGGGCCGGCTTTTACTGGGAGTAGGCAAAGAGTTGGGTGGGTGCCTACTCCCACGGTCCAGGCCGGACTTTGCGGGGCTTTTTAAAGGCAGCCACATCAGCAGGTGTGTCTGTGATTATCCTGGAGCTGCTGCTAGTGTTGTGTTGCTCTCTGGGCTGGAAGGATGAGCTCAGCAAGGAGTCGTGCAGTCGTCCTGGAAGCCTGAAGGTGGATTATCCTGCGGCTGGGCCGACCGCCAGGTGCGAACGCGCACCTAAACATCTCACAGGTGATTGAACCTGGTTTTGGACTCTTTGGTTTTGCTTTTTTGTGTTTGCTGAGTGTGAATTAACACCAAGAGACTGTTTATCGTTTATTGTGTGCAAGTGTGAATAAAACACTGTTTATTGCACTTTCTGGACTTCTTGTTTTGCCTCTGTACTGCACCCGCACTGCTATCTACCAGAGCGACTCCCCACAGAGGAAACATGAAGTACAGAGAGGACGGACAGGACAGACTGTGGTAATGGAGACTGCATATAAGTGTTGCTGCTCATTATCCACACCTCACCTTCCTCTCATGTCTCCTCATCATTTCCATTCCCACAGAGATTCACCTGTATTTAGGATCATGATTCCTGACAAGCAGAGCAGAGAGGAAGATGAGGCAGCTCTATGGCTCATTGTGGTGAAGTAACTTGTCCTCCTGTGTGACTAGGACAGGTTTTGTCTGTACTGATAGGACAGCGGCCATTTTATTTCTCCTAATGATTGCTCCCTAGACAAAACAAGCCATTAAAGGTACTTGTGAATTACAGGTACTTGTGAATTTATTCACAGTCTGTGATGCATGAGCGGGGAGGGAGGAGGGGCTGGAGTCAACTTGCGACGGGGCCCGGTACAGTCACTGTACTGTTACACCGGGCCCCGCCGCTCACAGCAGTATTTCTAAACATTAATTCTTAGCCTCTTAATAAGTTTAACTAAAGTTGTGTTCTCCCCTGTATTAGTACTGTACTTACTAACAGGCTTCCATAGCAGGCAGAGCGGCCGGCAGCAGTAACGTCACTCACTGACGTCGCGTCCTTGCTCCTCCCACTTTGCAGGCGGAGCAGGTATGCAACGTCAGTAAGTGACATTTCTGCTGCTGGCCTCTCTGCCTGCTATGGAAGCCTGTTAGTAAGTTCATTACTAATACAGAGGAGAGCGTAACCTTAGTTAAACTTATTAAGAGGTTAAGGGTTAATGTTTAGAAATACTTCAGAGAGCGGCGGGGCCTGGTGTATTGGGGGACACTGTTATGAGGGGGATCTGTGGACGACAAATATATAGCAGTGTCATCCACAGATCTGCCCCCATAACAGTGTCATCCACAGATGCCCCTCCCCATAAAAGTGCCATCCACAGATCCCCCACCCCATAACAGTGCCATCCACAGATGCCCCTCCCCATAAAAGTGCCATCCACATATGCCACTCCCCATAACAGTACCATCCACAGATCCCCCACCCCATAACAGTGCCATCCACAGATGCCCCTCCCCATAACAGTGCGATCCACTGATCCCCCATAACAGTGCCATCCACAGATCCCCCATAACAGTGCCATCCACAGATCCCCCATAACAGTGCCATCCACAGATCCCCCATAACAGTGCCATCCACAGATCCCCTCCATAACAGTGCGTTATCCACAGATCCCTCAAAATAGTGTCATGCACAGACCACCATTAGTTTAAAACCCACCAAATGAACACCTTTTGGTTAAAAATACTTTTTTTCTTATTTTCCTCCTCAAAAACCTAGGTGCACCTTATGGGCCGGTGCATCTTATAGGGTGAAACATACAGTGTTATAAAATAATATTTACCATAAGTATTTTCATTTTTTTTATTCCTGGAGAATCCCTTTAATGACTAACTTTTTATTCTTCATTTAATGTTTGAGTTTTTTTTTTTTGCAAAGTGATTTGTATTTTCCAAGTGCACCATTTTCAGGTACATATAATTTATTAATAAACTTTGATTAATAAACGTAATTGTGCGATTTTTATATTTTTTTGTGTTTTGCTTTTTTGTCAACATAAATCTCAACTGACCCAATATAGTTTTTGTTTTTTTCATTTTACTATTTTTGCACTAACACAACCCCTTTTTGTAAAGAAAATATTTTGCTTCGCTACATCCCAAGACTCATAACTTCTCTCCTTTTCATTCTACACAGTTGTATGATGACTTGATTTTTGCAGGTCAAATTGTATATTTCATTTTTTTTTAATCATTTTATATTACATTTTTGGGTAGAGAATAAGCAATTCTGTCATTTATTTATGGTGTGGGTTGTTACAGCAATACCAAATATGTGGATGGGATTTTATTTTTGAAATGTATTTTAAATTTCAGAAGGAGAGGAAAGATAACCTAGTTTTAGACTTGCTTCTCACTTTTTGTCCACATTTTTTTTGTTGCAAAGTGAATATGAGTCTGTGAGGAGAAGGCATTGGTTCTGGGCTTTACAGCCCCTGGACTAGGCCTTATGCTTTTCTGGTAGGTTTATCAGCCATTGTAGCTTACATGGCTGCTTGTGATTTGAAGATCCGCATCTTGCTGCTTTGAACTGCAGCTAATTTGAGATACTGTATATGTGCACCTTCCAGCTTAAAGGGCTTCTGTCACCCCCCCAAACATAATTTTTTTTGGGGGGCTCACAAAAATGCTTATAAGGCGATTATTCTATATCTACTGTTTTTAACTTTTTCTGTAGGTTAATTTCGCTAAAAAACGCTATTTTATAATATGTAAATTACCTCGCTACCAGCAAGTTGGGCGGTTACTTGCTGGTAGCCGCCGCATCCTCCTTTCGAAAAAACGCCCCCTCCTCCTGTTGAGTGACAGGGCCAGCGAGCGCTCTCCTCCTCCAGCTGGCCCTGTCTCTGTTCAAAATCTCGCGCCTGAGCCGTACAGGTCTTCAGTCAGCGCAGGCGCACTGAGAGGAGGACTCTCGCTCGGCCGCTCCTTCTTCAGTGCGCCTGCGCCGATGATGTCACCTCTGCACCTGGATGAGAAGACGTCATCGGCGCAGGCGCACTGAGGAAGGAGCGGCCGAGCGAGCATCCTCCTCTCAGTGCACCTGCGCCGACTGAAGACCAGTACGGCGCAGGCGCGAAAAATTTTGAACGGAGACAGGGCCAGCCGGAGGAGGAGAGCGCTCGTTGGCCCTGTCACTCAACAGGAGGATGCGGCGGCTACCAGCAAGTAACCACCCTACGTGCTGGTAGCGAGGTAATTTACATATTATAAAATTGCGTTTTTTAGTGAAATTAACCTACAAAAAAATTAAAAACAGTAGATATGGAATAATCGCCCTATAAGCATTTTTGTGAGCCCCAAAAAATAATTACGTTTGGGGGGTGACAGAAGCCCTTTAAAACTGCATATTAGAGGCATCACTACTAGAGATGAGCGAACACCTGGATGTTCGGGTTCGAGAAGTTCGGCCGAACTTCCCGAAAATGTTCGTGTTCGGCATCCGAACTCGACCCGAACTTTATCCCGAACCCGAACCCCATTAAAGTCAATGGGGACCCGAACTTTTAGGCACTAAAAAGGCTGTAAAATAGTCCAGGAACGGGCTAGAGGGCTGCCAAAGGCAGCAAAATGTAGGTAAATCCCCTGCAAACAAATGTGGATAGGGAAATGAATTAAAATAAAATAAAATAAATTTAACCAATATCAATTGGAGACAGTTCCCACTGCAAGGAATCATGCGTCATATCACTCAACAGTTATTTCGGCCCAGCACCCAGAAAGAGGAGAGAGGTCCCACAGCAAGGAATCATGCGTCATATCAACCACCACCGGAGAAGGCCACTCTCAGTTATTTCAGCCCAGCACCCAGACAGAGGAGAGAGGTCCCACAGCAAGGAATCATGCGTCATATCAAACACCACTGGAGAAGGCCACTCTCAGTTATTTCGGCCCAGCACCCTGACAGAGCAGAGAGGTCCCACAGCAAGGAATCATGCGTCATATCACCCACCACTGGAGAAGGCCATTTTCAGTTATTTAGGCCCCAGCACCCAGTCAGAGGAGAGAGGTCCCACAGCAAGGAATCATGCGTCATATCAACCACCACCGGAGAAGGCCACTCTCAGTTATTTCAGCCCAGCACCCAGACAGAGGAGAGAGGTCCCACAGCAAGGAATCATGCGTCATTTCACCCACCACCGGAGAAGGCCACTTTCAGTTATTTCGGCCCAGCATCCAGACAGAGGAGAGAGGTCCCACAGCAAGGAATCATGCGTCATATCAACCACCACTGGAGAAGGCCACTTTCAGTTATTTAGGCCCAGCACCCAGACAGAGGAGAGAGGTCCCACAGCAAGGAATCATGCGTCATATCAACCACCACCGGAGAAGGCCACTATCAGTTATTTCAGCCCAGCACCCAGACAGAGGAGAGAGGTCCCACAGCAAGGAATCATGCGTCATATCAACCACCACTGGATAAGGCCACTTTCAGTTATTTAGGCCCAGCACCCAGACAGAGGAGAGAGGTCCCACAGCAAGGAATCATGCGTCATTTCACCCACCACCAGAGAAGGCCACTCTCAGTTATTTCAGCCCAGCACCCAGTCAGAGGAGAGAGGTCCCACAGCAAGGAATCATGCGTCATATCAACCACCACTAGAGAAGGCCACTTTCAGTTATTTAGGCCCAGCACCCAGACAGAGGAGAGAGGTCCCACAGCAAGGAATCATGCGTCATATCAACCACCACTGGAGAAGGCCATTTTCAGTTATTTAGGCCCCAGCACCCAGTCAGAGGAGAGAGGTCCCACAGCAAGGAATCATGCGTCATATCACCCACCACCGGAGAAGGCCACTCTCAGTTATTTCGGCCCCACCATCCAGGCAGAGGAGAGGTCCCACAGCAAGGAATCATGCGTCATATCACCCACTACTGAAGAAGGCCACTTTCAGTTATTTCGGCCCCAGCACCCAGACCGAGGATACAGGTCCTACAGCAAGGAATCATGCATCATATCACCCACCACCGGAGAAGGCCACTCTCAGTTATTTCGGCCCCACCACCCAGAGAGAGGAGAGGTCCCACAGCAAGGAATAATGCGTCATATAAACCACCACCGCAGAAGTGCACTCTCATTTATTTCGGCCCAGCACCAAGACAGAGGATAGGTTCATTCAACTTTGGGTTGCACCGCAAGATCATGGTAAAGTTAAAAAAATGAGGATTCAATAAAGAAGTGCCCCGGAGTACAAGAATACATGGTTGAAGGGAGGCAGTTATAAATGTCTATTCTGCACAAGGGAGGGACAGGTCCTGTGGGATCCATGCCTGGTTCATTTTTATGAGCGTCAGCTTGTCCCACGTTGGCTGTGGACAGGCGGCTGCGTTTGTCAGTAATGGCGCCCCCTGCCGTGCTGAATACGCGTTCAGACAAACGCTGGCCGCCGGGCAGGCCAGCACCTCCAAGGCATAAAATGCTAACTCTGGCCACGTGGACAATTTGGAGACCCAGAAGTTGAATGGGGGCCGAACCATCAGTCAGTACGTGGAGGGGTGTGCAGGCGTACTGTTCAACCATGTTAGTGAAATGCTGCCTCCCTGCTAACACGTTCCGTATCAGGTGGTGGTGCAGTTAGCTGTGGCGTGGAGACAAAACTTTTCCACATTTCTGCCATGCTAACCCTGCCCTCAGAGGAGCTGGCCGTGACACAGCTGCGTTGGCGACCTCTTGCTCCTCCTCTGCCTTCGCCTTGGGCTTCCACCTGTTCCCCTGTGACATTTGGGAATGCTCTCAGGAGTGCCTCTACCAGCGTGCGCTTGTACTCGCGCATCTTCCTATCACGCTCCAGTGCAGGAAGTAAGGTGGGCACATTGTCTTTGTACCGGGGGATCCAGCAGGGTGGCAACCCAGTAGTCCACACACGTTAAAATGTGGGCAGCTCTGCTGTCGTTGCGCAGGCACTGCAGCATGTAGTCGCTCATGTGTGCCAGGCTCCCCAGAGGTAAGGACAAGCTGTCCTCTGTGGGAGGCGTATCGATCATCGTCCTCCGTATCCCCCAGCCACGCACCAGTGATGGGCCTGAGCTGTGTCGGGTGCCACCCCGCTGTGAACCTGCTTCATCCTCATCCTCCTCCACCTCCTCCTCATCCTCCTCGTCCTCCAGTAGTGGGCCCTGGCTGGCCACATTTGTACCTGGCCTCTGCTGTTGCAAAAACCTCCCTCTGAGCCACTTCTAACAGACTGGCCTGAAAGTGCTAAAAATGACCCCTCATCCTCCCTCCTCCTGGGCCACCTCCTCTTCCATTATCGCCCTAAGCGTTTTCTCAGGAGACATAGAAGTGGTATTGTAACGCTGATAACGGTGTCATCGCCACTGGCCATGTTGGTGGAGTACTCGAAACAGCGCAACAGGGCACACAGGTCTCGCATGGAGGCCCAATCATTGGTGGTGAAGTGGTGCTGTTCCGCAGTGCGACTGGCGCATGCGTGCTGCAGCTGAAACTCCACTATGGCCTGCTGCTGCTCGCACAGTCTCTCCAGCATGTGCAAGGTGGAGTTCCACCTGGTGGGCGCGTCGCATATGAGGCGGTGGCGGGAAGGCCGAAGTTCGCTGTAGCGCAGACAGGCGAGCAGCGGCAGGATGTGAACGCCGGAGCGCGCACAGACGGCCCTCACTTTATGCAGCAGCCCTGACATGTCTGGGTAGTTGTGAATGAACTTCTGCACCACCAAATTCAGCACATGCGCCAGGCAAGGGATGTGCGTCAAACCGGCTAGTCCCAGAGCTGCGGCGAGATTTCGCCCATTATCGCACACCACCAGGCCGGGCTTGAGGCCCACGGCAGAAACCACTCGTCGGTCTGTTGTTCAATACCCCGCCACAACTCCTGCGCGGTGTGGGGCCTGTCCCCCAAACATATGAGTTTCAGAATGGCCTGCTGACGTTTACCCCAGGCTGTGCTGAAGTTGGAGGTGAAGGTGTGCGGCTGACTGGATGAGCTGGTGGAAGCAGAGGAGGAGGAAGCCGAGTAGGAGGAGGAGGCTACAGGAGGCAAAGTATGATGCCCTGCGATCCTTGGCGGCGGAAGGACGTGCGCCAATGAACTCTCCGCCTGCGGCCCAGCCGCCACTACATTTACCCAGTGTGCAGTTAGGGAGATATAGCGTCCCTGGCCGTGCTTACTGGTCCACGTATCTGTGGTTAGGTGGACCTTGCCACAGATGGCGTTGCGCAGTGCACACATGATTTTATCGGATACTTGGTTGTGCAGGGAAGGCACGGCTGTCTTGGAGAAGTAGTGGCGGCTGGGAAGAACATACTGTGGGACAGCCATGGCCATCAGCTGTTTGAAGCTGTCTGTGTCCACCAGCCTTAATGACAGCATTTCAAAGGCCAGTAGTTTAGTAATGCTGGCATTCAGGCCCAGGGATCGAGGTTGGCTAGGTGGGAATTTACGCTTTCTCTCCAAGGTTTGTGAGATGGAGAGCTGAACGCTGCCGTGTAACATGGTGGAGATGCTTGGTGACGCAGGTGGTGGTGTCGGTGGCACATCCTCTTTTTGGTGGGCGGCAGGTGCCAACATTCCTCCCGAGGCGGAGGAAGAGGCCGAGGCAGCAGCATAAGAGGGAGCAGGGGGAGCCAGAGTGAGTTCCTTGCTTTTAAGGTGTTTACTCCACTGCAGTTCATGCTTTGCATGTACAGTAGATGCCTGGTCATGAAGGTTGTGCTAAGGTTCAGAACGTTAATGCCTCGCTTCAGGATCTGATGGCACAGCGTGCAAACCACTCGGGTCTTGTCGTCAGCACATTGTTTAAAGAAGTGCCATGCCAGGGAACTCCTTGAAGCTGCCTTTGGGGTGCTCGGTCCCTGGTGGCGGTGGCCAGTATCAGGCGAACTCTCTTGGCGGCGGCTGTTCTGCTTTTGCCCCCTGCTCCCTCTTTTGCTACGCTGTTGGCTCGGTCTCACCACTGCCTCTTCCTCTGAACTATGAAAGTCAGTGGCACGACCTTCATTCCATGTGGGGTCTAGGACCTCATCGTCCCCTGCATCGTCTTCACACAGTCTTCTCCTGACCTCCTGTTCGGTCTGCACACTGCAGAAAGACGCAGCAGTTGGCACCTTTGTTTCGTCATCATCAGAGACGTGCGGACTCCGATGAGGTGGTATTCCCATGTCCTCATCATCAGGAAACATCAGTGGTTGTGCATCAGTGCATTCTATGTCTTCCACCACTGGGGAAGGGCTAGGTGGATTTCCTTGGGAAACCCTGCGAGCAGAGTCTTCAAACAGCATAAGAGACTGCTGCATAACTTGAGGCTCTGACAGTTTCCCTGATATGCATGGGGGTGATGTGACAGACTGATTGGCTTGGTTTTCAGGTGCCACCTGTGGGCTTTCAGCAGAAGACTGGGTGGGAGATAATGTTGTGAACATGCTGGATCCACTGTCGGCCACCCAATTGACTAGCGCCTGTACCTGCTCAGGCCTTGCCATCCTTAGAACGGCATTGGGCCCCACCAAATATCGCTGTAAATTCTGGCGGCTACGGGAACCTGAGGTAGTTGGTTCACTAGGACGTGTGGCTGTGGCAGAATGGCCACGTCCTCTCCCAGTACCAGAGGGTACACTAACACCACCACGACCGCGTCCGCTTCCCTTACTAGATGTTTTCCTCATTGTTACCATTCACCAAGCGCCACAATAAGGAAAAAAATATTTGGCCCAATGTATTGATTTCAAATTCAGGCCTTATTTTACAGGCACCTAACACTATCTGCCTATTTGTTTATGTAGCGTATTACACTAATCCAGGCACAGCAGTAACCACTGATTTGGGGGAATATCTCTTTTAGGGCTAGTATTTAGGCCCTGGATGAAAGGTATCCTTTTATGGACAGATTTACACTTGGCCTGCAACAGCTGGGACACCAGATTCAGGGTATTGCTATTTTGGCAAGTGAATTACACCCCAGAACAAAATATATGTTTTGGCGAACACTATTATATTTTGCCAGCCACAGCTGAAACCACTGATTTATGGTATTGCTATTTTGGCAATTGAATTTCACCACAGAAAATAATCTATCCTTTGCCAAACAGCAGACAGTATTATACTTGTCTAGCCAAAGCTGGAACACCAGATTTAGGGGATTGGTATTTGGGCAATTGTATTTAACCCCTTAATAAAATATAGAAATTGCTATCCTGAGGTTATAGGGGTGACAATTAGCACAGCCAAGCCCCTGATGTAGGATATAGCAAAAAAAAAAAACTAGTATTGATGGATTGATAGACTTGGTGGCAGCTTGTTCTGGTGCACCACAAGTCACAAAATGGCCGCCGATCAACCCAGAAAATAAGTGACAGAAAAACGCTATGTGCATCCTAAAAACCAGTGAGCAAGTAACTAGCAGAAGTTCAATCATTCACAGCTGTAGATTGATCAGTTCATTAGGTGCTGTTGCTGACTTTACCCTGCCTAATCTCGCCCTGACAGAAGCTGTGTCCTCTCCCTATACTAATCAGAGCAGTGTGACGTGCGGCGCTACGTGACTTCAGCTTAAATATAGGCTGGGTCACATGCTGCACTTGGCCAATCACAGCCATGCCATTAGTAGGCATGGCTGTGATGGGCTCTTAGGGCAAAAAGTAAAACGCTAGCTGATTGGCTGCTGTGCAGCCCTTCAGAAAGCGGGATGTAATCGACGAACAACGAACCCGAACCCGAACTTTTTTGAAAATGTCCGGGTTCGGGTCCATGTCCCGGACACCCCAAAATTCGGTACGAACCCGAACGATGCTCGAACTGTTCGCTCAACACTACTTTCAAGAGCTTAGAGAGGGGTGAATGACAAGGGAAAAATTGATCAAAAAAATTATGATAACAGTGCTAGGAGACTAGAGGGTGTTATGTACCACTTTTTAGGACAATTGGAGAAACTTTGGTTTGGGTAGAATCAGGGTGGATTTGAATTATATCAAACTGATTTAAATCACGATTTAAATCACAAGTCAGTAAGGCTTGATTTAAATCATAGTTTTCTACATTAAAGACTAATTCTTGCTGGTATAACTTATAATATGCAAGTAGATGAAGATTTTTAGAATAACAACTTTTCATATTAGTTTTTTATATCCCCAGTTTAATAGATTAATCATTCATATTTGGACAACTTTTCTGTTGTACTTAGGAAGGAGAAAAAATATTGTTTCTATTCTATTCACTGAACTTCTTTAAACGTAGCACTGAAGGGGTTGATTCAGTATTCATAGGTTTGTAGAAGTTAGGATTAAGGTCTTTTTCTCAACTCTGTTCATGTTATAACATTTTTGCTGTGAAGAAGAGGCTGTGATCTCTGTGGAGTCAAATTCAGTTTTGAGAAATGAAAAATTAAACCAAAGCATCTGTGGTAATATCTTGTAGGCCAGGCATCCTCAAACTGCGGCCCTCCAGCTGTTGCAAAACTACAACTCCCAGCATGCCCGAACAGCCTACAGGTATCAGCCTACAGCAGGGCATTGTGGGAGCTGTAGTTTACAACAGCTGGAGGGCCGCAGTTTGAGGATGCCTGTTGTAGGCAGATAAACTGCCCAATAATCTTACCAAAACCTCTGGAAGAGCATGACATTGTGAATGCATTAATGGAATTCATTTACCAAAAAAATTAAACATATACAGCCTTATTCTACATAATTAAAAAAATAATGTTTCACGATGGAATAACCTTTGGATTGTAATATATTTTCATCAAAAAGCATTTTATATAAAAAAAAATCTGATTTTAACCGCTTCAACCCTCCTAGCTTAAACACCCTTAATGACCAGGCCAATTTTTACAATTCCGCACTACACTACTTTCACCGTTTATTGTTCCGTCATACAACTTACCACCCAAATGAATTTTACCTCCTTTTATTCTCACTAAGAGAGCTTTCATTTGGTGCTATTTCATTCTTGCTGACATTTTTACTTTTTTTGCCATTAATACAAATTTAACGACATTTTTGCAAAAAAATGACTTTTCACTTTCTGTTTAAAAAAACTATATTTCTATATAAATTTTTCTCTAAATTTATTGTTCTACATGTCTTTGATAAAAAAAGAAGTCCAATAAGTGTATATTTATTGGTTTGGGTAAAAGTTATAGCGTTTACAAACTATGGTGCAAAAAAGTGAATTTCGGCATTTTGAAGCAGCTCTGACTTTCTGAGCACCTGTCATGTTTCATCAGGTGCTAGAATGTCAGGATAGTATAAATACCCCCCAAATGACACCATTTTAGAAAGAAGACAACCCAAAGTATTCGCGGAGGGGCATGGTGAGTTCATGTATCATTTCATTTTTTTTCACAAGTTAGCGGAAAATGACACTTTCTGAGAAAAAAAAAAAAAAGTTTCAATTTCTGCTAACTTCTGACAAAAAAAAAAAAATCTCAAACGGACTCACTATGCCCCTCAGTGAATACCTCGGGGTGTCTACTTTCCGAAATGGGGTCATTTGTGGGGTGTGTTTACTGTTCTGGCATTTTGGGCGGGGCTAAATTGTGAGTCGGCGTGTAAAACCTAAAGGTACTCGTTGGAATTTGGGCTCCTTTGCGCACCCAGGCTGCAAAAAAGTGTCACTTATGTGGTATCGCCGTACTCAGGAGAAGTAGGGCAATGTGTTTTGGGGTGTATTTTTACATATACCCATGCTGGGTAAGAGAAATATCTCGGTAAATTGTCAACTTTGTATAAAATTTTTTAAATGTTGTCGTTTACAGAGATATTTTTCACACAAAGTATGGGTATATATAAAAATACACCCCAAAACACATAGCCCTACTTCTCCTGAGTACTGATACCACATGTATGCCACTTTTTTGCAGCCTAGGTCAAAGGGGCCCTAAAACCAATGAATACTTTTAGGATTTCACAGGGCATTTTTACGCATTTGGATTCCAGACTTCTTCTCACACTTTAGGGGCCCCTAAAATGCCAGGACAGTATAAATACCCCACATGTGACCCCATTTTGGAAAGAAGACACCCCATGGTATTCCGTGAGGGGTATGGTGAGTTCATGTAAAATTTTATTTTTTGTCACAAGTTAGTGGAATATGAGACTTTGTAAAAAAACAAAATTAAAAAAAATATATATCAATTTCCGCTAAATTGTGCCAAAAAATAAAAATTCTGTGAACTTGCCATGCCCCTCATGGAATACCTTGGGGTGTCTTCTTTCCAAAATGGGGTCACATGTGGGGTATTTATACTGACCTGGCATTTTAGGGGCCCCTAAAGCGTGAGAATCCAAATGCGTAAAAATGGCCTGTGAAATCCTAAAGGTACTCAATGGTTTTAGGGCCCCTTTGCGCACCCATTCTGCAAAAAAGTGCCACACATGTGGTATTGCCGTACTCAGGAGAAGTAGTGCAATGTGTTTTGGGGTGTATTTTTACATATACCCATGGTGCGTGTAAGAAATATCGCTGTAAACGACAACTTTTTACATTTTTTTATTTAAAGTTGTCAATTTACAGAGATATTTCTCTCAACCAGCATGGGTATATGTAAAAATACACCCCAAAACACATTGCTATACTTCTCCTGAGTATGGCGATACCACATGAGTGACACTTTTTTGCAGCCAAGATGCGCAAAGGGGCCCAAAATCCAATGAGTACCTTTTAGGAGGGCATTTTTACGCATTTTTCTTCTCACGCTTTAGGGTCCCTAAAATGCCACGGCAGTAGAAATACCCAAAATGTGACCCCATTTTGGAAAGAAGACACCCCAAGGTATTCCATGAGGGGCATGGCGAGTTCATAGAAGATTTTTTTTTTTGGCACAAGTTAGTGGAAATTGATTTTTTATTGTTTTTTCTCACAAAGTCTACCTTTCCGCTAACTTGTGACAAAAAGATAAATTTTTCATGGACTCATTATGCCCCTCAGCGAATACCTTGGGGTGTCTTCTTTCCAAAATGGGGTCACATGTGGGGTATTTATACTGCCCTGGCATTTTAGGGGCCCTAAAGCGTGAGAAGAAAAATGCGTAAAAATGCACTCCTAAAAGGTACTCATTAGAATTTGGGCCCCTTTGCGAATCTTGGCTGCAAAAAAGTGTCACACATGTGGTATCGCCGTACTCAGGAGAAGTAGGGCAATGTGTTTTGGGGTGTATTTTTACATATACCCATGCTGGGTGAGAGAAATATCTCTGTAAATAGACAACTTTGAATAAAAAAATTTAAAAAGTTGTCGTTTACAGCGATATTTCTCACAAACAGTATGGGTATATGTAAAAATACACCCGAAAACACATTGCCCTACTTCTCCTGAGTACGGCGATACCACATGTGTGACACTTTTTTGCAGCCAAGATGCGCAAAGGGGCCCTAAAACCAATGAGTACCTTTAGGATTTCACAGGGCATTGTTACGCATTTGGATTCTCACGCTTTAGGGCCCCTAAAATGCCAGGACAGTATAAAAACCCCACATGTGACCCCATTGTGGAAAGAAGACACCCCAAAGTATTCTGTGAGGGGCATGGCGAGTTCACAGAAAAAAAAATATTTTGCACAAGTTAGCGGAAATTGATTTTTAATTTTTTTTTACAGTCTCATATTTCACTAACTTGTGACAAAAAATAAAATTTTACATGAACTCACCATATTCCTCACGGAATACCTTGGGGTGTCTTCTTTCTAAAATGGGGTCACATGTGAGGTGTTTATACTGCCCTGGCATTTGAGGGTCTCCGCAATCATTACACGTATGGCCAGCATTAGGAGTATCTGCGATTCTCCTTATATTAAGCATACGGGTAATGAGATTTTTTTTTTCCGTTCAGCCTCTGCGCTGAAAAAAAAAAAAAAATGAACGGCACAGATTTTTTCATTCGCATCGATCATCGTGGATGAAAAAATCTCTGCCAAAATCAGTGACTGCGGTGCGGTGGGCTGGGCGCTAGCTACCTAACAAGTAGCTAGCTAACTGGCGGTGATAAGGGACCCTTATGCCCCATTCACACGTCCGAAATTCTGTTTGCGGAACGGAATTGTGGACCCATTCATTTCTATGGGGACAGACTTTATCCCGCTCGGATCCGGAATTACGGATCCGCGCTTCAGGTCTGCACTTCCGTTCCGCAAAAATATAGAACATGTCCTATTCTTGTCCGCAATTGCAGACAAGAAAAAGCATTTTCTATATAGTTCTGGCAATGTCGCGGATCTGCAAAATCGCGGAAAGCACATTGCCGGTGTCCGTGTTTTGAGGATCCGCGGATCCGATCCACGGATCCGTGAATCCACGGATCCGCAAAAACACATATGGACGTCTGAATGGAGCCTTACAAGGGGTGTGATCAATGACAGGGGGTGATCAGGGAATCTAGATGGGGTGATCAAAGGGGTTAATAGGTGAGGGGGTTAGTGTAGTGTTTGGTGCAACTTTACTGTGTTACCTGGTCCTCTGGTGGTCGATCCCAGCAAATGGGACCAGAGGACCAGGTAGCAGCTATATCAGACGCTGTTAAAACGATTTAATTCGCATCTACAGCCTGCCAGCGATGGATCATCGCTGGCAGGCTGTAGCTCAACTGCCGAGACGCGCTTCACTGTGAACGCGCGCGCGTTCACAGGAAGTCACGGCTCTCGCGAGATGATGCGCTGATGCGTCGTCTCAGAGCTACAGGACCGCCCGCAGGACGCATCCCTGCTTTAGGCGGTCCTGTAGTGGTTAAATAAAAGAAATCTGATTTTAAATTAAAAAAATCAAATTTAAATTAAAAATCTGATTTTTTAGATTTTTTAAAAAAAAATCATTGATTTTTATCCACCCTGGGTAGAATTGATTGAGGTCTGAAAACAAACATTTTGAAAAATGTGGCAAACCTGAAATGAAACGAATCTCACAAGGTTCACTCATCTCTAATACACACTTACATACTGTAGTACAGGTACCTGGTTGTATACAGGTAGCATGTTGTATATGTAATACCCCAGATTGGTATTACCATTCCTATACCCTGCTACTGTCTTTAATTGCTAACACTAATGTAATCCTTTTATTTATTCCAGGTCCTTTACACTGTGTATTCCTATTATTGTTATGTAACTGTTATGCTCATGCATTATGCCTGTTCACCATCAGGTGGCAGTGTTGACAGCAGAGCTATCTTTTGATAGAATGGATCTCACCATTACATTCTCTCCCTTTGGGGCAGAAGTGGGAAAGTCCTGCTTCTTACCAAAGGGAGGGTTTGCAGTTCTAGTTTATTCCAGTCTAAGCTAAGCTAATGTTGCAGACAGATCTGTGGAAGATGTAACAGCAAGGGGAAAGTTCCAGAGGGAAGTCACTCATAAAGCCCCCTGACTCCTTGCAGAATTTACCTACTGAGTGTCAGGAGGAGGTCAACAGCCAAAGGCACCCCAATCCAGGGATACCAGAACCGACCAAAAGTCCATTAACCGAGAGAGAAAGAGCAGAGAGAGAAAGCAGAGTTATTAAGTTTGTCTGCCAGTTTATGCCAAAGCCTGCTGGGGCCAAGAGGAAGCCTGAATATTTTTTTGATGACCGTTTCTGCAAAGCTGTTGAACTTTATCAAGGTCTGGACTTGATTTATTCTCCATCTCCTACCTCAACTATTGCTCTTTATTGCTTCAAAACTAAACCGTGGGGATCGGCTGTATCCAGGTAGGAACACTGTGACACAAAATACTATTAGGGCTGCACCACATCACTCTGCATTCCTACAGCACTGGGACACAATCGCATGGGACACAATTGCATCTACATACATAGTACAGGTATCTGGTTGTATACATACATAGTACAGGTATCTGGTTGTATACATACATAGTACAGATATCTGGTTGTATACATACATAGTACAGGTATCTGGTTGTATACATACATAGTACAGGTATCTGGTTGTATACATACATAGTACAGGTATCTGGTTGTATACACTCATAGTACAGGTAACAGGTTGTATACATACCTAGTACAAATATCTGGTTGTATATAGGTAACAGGTTGTATACATACATAGTACAGGTATCTGGTTGTACACAGGTATCTGATTGTATACATACATAGTACAGGTATCTGGTTGTATACATACATTGTACAGGTATCTGGTTGTATACAGGTAACAGGTTGTATACATACATAGTACAGGTATCTGGTTGTACACAGGTATCTGATTGTATACATACATAGTACAGGTATCTGGTTGTATACATACATTGTACAGGTATCTGGTTGTATACAGGTAACAGGTTGTATACATACATAGTACAGGTATCTGGTAGTATACAGGTAACATGTTGTATACATACATTGTACAGATATCTGGTAGTATACAGGTAACATACCTGTATACAGCCAGATACCTGTACAATGTATGTATACAACCAGATACCTGTATAAAACCAGATACCTGTACTATGTATGTATACAACCTGTTACCCGTATACAACCAGATACCTGTACTATGTATGTATACAACCTGTTACCTGCATACAACCAGATACCTGTACTATGTATGTATACAACCTGTTACCTGTATACAACCAGATATCTGTATTATGTATGTATACAACCTATTACCTGTATACAACCAGATATCTGTACTATGTATGTATACAACCTGTTACATTGTACAGGTATCTGGCTGTATACAGGTAACAGGTTGTATACATACATAGTACAGGTATCTGGTTGTATACATACATTGTACAGGTATCTGGCTGTATACAGGTATGTTACCTGTATACTACCAGATACCTGTACTATGTATGTATACAACCTGTTACCTGTATACTACCAGATACCTGTACTATGTATGTATACAACCTGTTACCTGTATACAACCAGATACCTGTACAATGTATGTATACAACCGGATACCTATCTGGTTGTATACATACATTGTACAGGTATCTGGTTGTATACAGGTAACAGGTTGTATACATACATAGTACAGGTATCTGGTAGTATACAGGTAACAGGTTGTATACATACATAGTACAGGTATCTGGTTGTATACAGGTATCTGGTTGTATACATACATAGTACAGGTATCTGGTTGTATACAGGTAACAGGTTGTATACATACATAATACAGATATCTGGTTGTATACAGGTAACAGGTTGTATACATACATAGTACAGGTATCTGGTTGTATACAGGTAACAGGTTGTATACATACATTGTACAGGTATCTGATTGTATACAGGTAACAGGTTGTATACATACATAGTACAGGTATCTGGTTGTATACATACATAGTAAAGGTATCTGGTTGTATACATACATAGTACAGATATCTGGTTGTATACACGTATCCGGTTCAAATAAAGATGAAAGCGTCCAGCTCAACTGGTGTCCTGGTGTTATGGAAGTTTTTATACTGAATCTACAATAAAGAATTACGCCTTACTGGTGAGCTAGACGCTTTCATCTTTATTTGGATATTTTTCCTGACTTACCAAGGAGTCTTGTCCGTGCTCCCAGAGGGGGATGGAATGGGAGTGAAGCTGCCTTTTTTCCCTTGCCTTTAATACACAAATCCGGTTGTATACATACATAGTACAGATATCTGGTTGTATACAGGTAACAGGTTGTATACATACATAGTACAGATATCTGGTTGTATACAGGTATCAGGTTGTATACATACATAGTACAGATATCTGGTTGTATACAGGTAACAGGTTGTATACATACATAGTACAGATATCTGGTTGTATACAGGTAACAGGTTGTATACATACATAGTACAGATATCTGGATGTATACAGGTAACAGGTTGTATACATACATAGTACAGATATCTGGTTGTATACAGGTAACAGGTTGTATACATACATAGTACAGATATCTGGTTGTATACAGGTAACAGGTTGTATACATACATAGTACAGATATCTGGTTGTATACAGGTAACAGGTTGTATACATACATAGTACAGGTATCTGGTTGTATACAGGTATCAGGTTGTATACATACATACATAGTACAGGTATCTGGTTGTATACAGGTAACAGGTTGTATACATACATAGTAAAGGTATCTGGTTGTATACAGGTAACAGGTTGTATACATACATAGTACAGGTATCTGGTTGTATGCAGTTAACAGGTTGTATACATACATAGTACAGGTATCTGGTAGTATACATACATAGTACAGGTATCTGGTTGTATACAGGTAACAGGTTGTATACATACAAAGTACAGGTATCTGGTTGTGTACAGGTAAAAGGTTGTATACATACATTGTACAGATATCTGGTTGTATACAGGTAACAGGTTGTATACATACATAGTACAGGTATCTGGTTGTATACAGGTAACAGGTTGTATACATACATAGTACAGATATCTGGTTGTATACAGGTAACAGGTTGTATACATACATAGTACAGGTATCTGGTTGTATACAGGTAACAGGTTGTATACATACATAGTACAGGTATCTGGTTGTATACAGGTAACAGGTTGTATACATACATAGTACAGGTATCTGGTTGTATACAGGTAACAGGTTGCATACATACATAGTACAGGTATCTGGTTGTATACAGGTAACAGGTTGTATATATACATAGTACAGGTATCTGGTTGTATACAGGTAACAGGTTGTATACCTACATTGTACAGGTATCTGGTTGTATATAGGTGAAGGGTTGTATACATACATTGTACAGGTATCTGGTTGTATACAGGTAGCATGTTGTATACATACATAGTACAGGTATGTGGTTGTATACAGGTAACAGGTTGTATACATACATAGTACAGGTATCTGGTTGTATATAGGTGAAGGGTTGTATACATACATAGTACAGGTATCTGGTTGTATATAGGTGAAGGGTTGTATACATACATTGTACAGGTATCTCTGTCGGGGCTGATTCTCCTCTACCCACACGATTTCTTACAGCACAGGAATAGGGCTCCATGTCCCAGGTCACATTCCTCACTGTGATCTCCCTTCCTCTGTCTGGTAATTTGGATTTCCCTTTGTACCATTCATACTCATCTACAGCAGGCCTGGAGAAGCTGTTACATTGCAACTTCACATCACTTCCTTCCATCACTTCATCTATACCTATGACAGTGACAGTCACATTTTTTGGTGCATCTGTGAAAGGAAATATAATTAGATTTATTTGCAGGAAAGCAATTTAAGAACTAATAAAAAAAAAAAATCAAAGCCTAACCTCATCAGAATATCTATATATAACAGCTATGCAGTAAGCTCCCCCTAGTGGTGGCTGTAGGCAGATAATATTCAAGAATTTAGAAGTGTCATCTGTCATGTGGGTGCACATGAGGAATTTCACTATTTCTGGCCATTATTTGACTATAGCCTTTAGCATTTTCCCTCTGTAGTGTCTAATTTTTTTCTGGGCTGGTGGGTGGAAACTAGCTTCTTTCTTGTATACCCATACTCATGTACAGCGTTATGCTTGGAGAGATGTTGGGAGCCGGCTGCACTCCCCAGAGCTACAAGGAGCACTGTGGCTCCCTGAAACAGCTGATCGGCGAGGGTGCCAGTTGTCAGACCCCCTTCTGAGGATTGGTATCATTATCATTAAACCACTGCAGGACCGCCTAACGCACGGATGCGTCCGGCGGGCGGTCCTGTTGATCTGATCTGACGCGTTGACGCGTCATCTCGCGAGACGCGAGACTTCCTGTGAACGCGCGCAGTCACAGTGCCGCGCATCTCAGGAGCTCTACTACAGCCTGCCATCGATGATCCATCGCTGGCAGGCTGTAGATGCGAAATAAATCACATCAAACATGTATATCAGACGCTGTTTTGTTAACAGCGTCTGACATACCTGCTACCTGGTCCTCTGGTGGTCCCATTTGCTGGGATCGACCACCAGAGGACCAGGTAGCTATGTAAAGTTGCACCAAACACTACACTAACGCCCCCCCACCCCCCCTCACTTGTTAACCCCTTGATCACCCCATCTAGATTCCCTGATCACCCCCCTGTCATTGATCACACCCCTTGTAAGGCTCCATTCAGACGTCCATATGTGTTTTGCGGATCCATGGATTCACGGATCCGCAGATCTGATCCACGGATCCGCGTATCCGCAGATCCTCAGAACACGGAAACCGGCAATGTGATTTCCGCATTGTGCAGATCCGCACATTGCCAGAACTATATAGAAAATGCTTTTTCTTGTCCGCAATTGCGGACAAGAATAGGACATGTTCTATATTTTTGCGGAACGGAAGTGCAGACCCGGAAGTGCAGACCAGGAAGCGCGGATCCGTAATTCCGGATCCGAGCGGGACAAAGTCTGTCCCCATAGAAATAAATGGGTCCGCAATTCCGTTCCGCAGACAGAATTGCGGACGTGTGAATGGGGCATAAGGGTCCCTTATCACCGCCAGTTAGTTAGCTACTTGTTAGGTAGTTAGCGCCCAGCCCACCGCACCGCAGTCACTGATTTTGGCTGAGATTTTTTCATCCACATTGATTGATGCGATTGAAAAAATCTGTGCCGTTCATTTATTTTTATTTTTTTCAGCCCAGAGGCTGAACGGAAAAAAAAACTCTCATTACCCGTATGCCCAATATAAGGAGAATCGCAGAAACTCCTAATGCTGGCCATACGTGTAATGATTGCGGAGACCTTTAAATGCCAGGACAGTATAAATACCCCACATGTGACCCCATTTTAGAAAGAAGACACCCCAAGGTATTCCGTGAGGGGTATGGTGAGTTCATGTAAAATTTTATTTTTTGTCACAAGTTAGTGGAATATGAGACTTTGTAAAAAAAAAAATATATATATATATATATATATCAATTTCTGCTAACTTGTGCCAAATTTTTATTTTTTTCTGTGAACTCTCCATGCCCCTCACAGAATTCCTTGGGGTGTCTTCTTTCCACAATGGGGTCACTTGTGGGGTATTTATACTGCCCTGGCATTTTAGGGGTCCTAAAGCGTGAGAAGAAGTCTGGAATCCAAATGTGTAAAAATTGTTGTTTACAGCGATATTTCTCACACAAAGTATGGGTATATATAAAAATACACCCCAAAACACATTGCACAGTGACACTTTTTTGCAGCCAAGATGCGCAAAAGGGCCCTAAAACCAATGAGTACCTTTAGGCCTCTTTCACACGAGCATGTCCAGATTAGGTCCGGATGGGTTGCGGATGCGTTCAGTGAAAACTGAGCGTTTTCACAGGCAAAGCCATTTAGTTTTGCCTGCGATTGCGTTCAGTTGTTCAGTTTTTTCCGCGCGGGTGCAATGCGTTTTGATGCGTTTTTCACGCGCGTGATAAAAAACTGAAGGTTTACAAACAACATCACCTAGCAACCATCAGT
Source organism: Bufotes viridis (assembly GCA_033119425.1). Classification (NCBI taxonomy): domain Eukaryota; kingdom Metazoa; phylum Chordata; class Amphibia; order Anura; family Bufonidae; genus Bufotes; species Bufotes viridis. The sequence continues at coordinate 588,153,094 of CM065590.1, forward strand.
GAAAAACGCAACGCACCCGCACTTGCTTGCGGATGCATTGCGTTTTTCACACAGCCCCATTCACTTCTATGGGGCTAGGGCTGCGTGAAAAACGCAGAATATAGAACATGCTGCGATTTTCACGCAACGCACAAGTGATGCGTGAAAAAAAACGCTCATGTACACAGCCCCATTGAAATGAATGGGTCAGGATTCAGTGCGGGTGTAATGCGTTCATGTCACGCAATGCACCCGCGCGGAAAACTCGCCCGTGTGAAAGGGGCCTTAGGATTTCACAGGGCATTTTTACGCATTTTTCTTCTCACGCTTTAGGGCCCCTAAAATGCCAGGGCAGTATAAATACCCCACAAGTGACCCCATTTTGGAAAGAAGACACCCCAAGGTATTCCGTGAGGGGCATGGCGAGTTCACATTTTTTTTTTTTTTTTTTGGCACAAGTTAGCGGAAATTGATATTTTATTATTATTATTTTTTGTTTTTTACAAAGTCTCATATTCCACTAACTTGTGACAAAAAATAAAATGTAACATGAACTCGCCATACCCCTCACAGAACACCTTGGGGTGTCTTCTTTCTAAAATGGGGTCACATGTGGGGTATTTATACTGTCCTGGCATTTTAGGGGCCCCTAAAGCTTGAGAAGAAGTCTGGAATCCAAATGTGTAAAAATGCCCTGTGAAATCCTAAAGGTACTCATTAAAATTAGGGCCCCTTTGCGCATCCAGGCTGCAAAAAAGTGTCACTCATGTGGTATCGCCATACTCAGGAGAAGTAGGGCAATGTGTTTTGGGGTGTATTTTAATATATACCCATACTTTGTGTGAGAAATATCTCTGTAAACAACAACTTTTTAATTTTTTTTATACAAAGTTGACAATTTACAGAGATTTTTCTCTCACCCAACATGGGTATATGTAAAAATACACCCCAAAACACATTGCCCTACTTCTCCTGAGTGCGGCGCATATCACATAAGTGACACTTTTTGCAGCCTGGGTGCTAAAGGGGCCCAAGTTCCAACGAGTACCTTTAGGTTTTACATGGCTGCTCACAATTTAGCCTCGCCCAAAATGCCAGAACAGTAAACACACCCCCACAAATGACCCTATTTTGGAAAGTAGACACCCCAAGGTATTCACTGAGGGGCATAGTGAGTCCGTCTGAGATTTTATTTTTTTTTGCCAGAAGTTAGCAGAAATGGAAACTTTATTATTATTTTTTTTCCTCAGAAAGTGTCATTTTCCGCTAACTTGTGAAAAAAAATGAAATTATACATGAACTCACCATGCCCCTCCGCGAATACTTTGGGTTGTCTTCTTTCTAAAATGGTGTCATTTGGGGGGTATTTATACTATCCTGGCATTCTAGCACCCGAAGTAACATGGCAGGTGCTCAGAAAGTCAGAGCTGCTTCAAAATGCCCAAATTCACTTTTTTGCACCATAGTTTGTAAACGCTATAACTTTTACCCAAACCAATAAATATACACTTATTGGATTTTTTTTTATCAAAGACATGTAGAACAATAAATTTAGAGAAAAATTTATATAGAAATGTAGTTAAAAAAAAAAAAAAATTACAACAGAAAGTGAAAAATGTCATTATTTTGCAAAAATGTCGTTAGATTTTTATTAATAGCAAAAAAAGTTTAAATGTCAGCAACAATGAAATACCACCAAATGAAAGTTCTATTAGTGAGAAGAAAAGGAGGTAAAATTCATTTGGGT
>CM065590.1:588155319-588216227 GCA_033119425.1 Bufotes viridis
GATCAACCCAGAAAATAAGTGCCAGAAAAACGCTCTGTGCAGCCAAAAACCAGCAATCAAGTAAATAGCAGAAGTTCACTGATTCTCAGCTGCAGATCGATCCGTTCATTAGGTGCTGTTGCTGACTTTTCCCTGCCTATCTCGCCCTCACAGAAGCTGCATCCTCTCCTACACTAGTCAGAGCAGTGTGACGTGCGGGCGCCACGTGACTCCAGCTTAAATAGAGGCTGGGTCACATGCTGCACTTGGCCAATCACAGCCATGCCATTAGTAGGCATGGCTGTGATGGCTTCTTAGGGCAAGAAGTAAGACGCTAGCTGATTGGCTGCTGTGCAGCCCTTCAGAAAGCGGGAAGAAATCGACGAACACCGAACCCGAACCCGAACTTTTTTGAAAATGTCCAGGTTCGGGTCCGGGTCCCGGACACCCCAAAATTCGGTACGAACCCGAACGATGCGCGAACTGTTCGCTCAACACTAGTTATAGGTAAACACATGGTTGACTGTGTTGGGATCCGTCTGGTTTCCCATAGGCTTCTATTATGATGGCATAATGGTATGCATCTTAAAGGCTTCCGTTTTGGTTTCCAGCTAATGGATTCCGTTATTTTCCGTTATAACGGAAAGCTGTAACAGAATGCTTTACAGTGATGTGAACAAGCCTTAATGGGGCAGATGCCTGTGGTGTTTATACACATCTGGTGGCAGATTTGTCTGAGCTGAGTTCTTACTTTCATCTAGAGCAGTGTTTCCCAACCAGTGTGCCTCCAGCTGTTGCAAAACTACAACTCCCAGCATTCCCGCACAGCCAAAGGCTGCCCGGGCATGCTGGGAGTTGTAGTTTTGCAACAGCTGGAGGCACACTGGTTGGGAAACACTGATCTAGATATATGTTTTATAGCTGCTACCATGGGGTTTAAACAAAATGGACAAGAGGGAACCTCATTGACTTCTATGAGAGAATTTTGTAGACATTCTCTGGGAACTGTACAGAGCTCAGTAGGAAGCAGAAAAGTTTTAACAATCATCTATTGTGTATGAAGGATTCAGGGTTATCTACTGTACTGTTGTCTAAGGCTTAGTGGCCAGTGTAAAAACTGCATTTTTTTAAAATATTAATAGACATGGAAAATTAAAAATAAAAAATGTTTTAAAACTTGCTTAACATAAAACATTATCTAAACAATACATAATTTTCTAATAAGATATTTCCTTTTACAGGGACAGAAGCCTGTTTGTGTTTATACACGCACAGTGATAATAGAAGATCTAGTGGCTTGTTATGAACAAGTGTCTACAAATCCTCCTTTTTAGGAAGCATCAACATTACTTTGCGGATGAGAAACGTCAGAGACAAGGCAGTTGTGCAGGGGTAAGGATGGCGGCAGCAGTAACAGCACAATAATGAACCTGACAGACAAGGCAGGAGATATGTGGCTGTGTTGGGCTAGTAGTAGTGGCAGTAATAACACAGTATGCAATCTATTGGATAGGAGAAGTGAGTGTGGCTGTGTAGGGGTAGTAGTAGTGGCATTAGGGGGAGTAGCAGCTGTAGTATCAGCAAAACCAATACAGTATTGAACATGATGCACATTCAAACAGTGGCAGTGGAATGATTGAGCTGGCAAAAAGCCACGGTAAGCAAAGGCAGATCTATTTATTAGCCTCAGCTGGAAGGATATAAAAATCCTCAAGGATCCATGCCTCCAATAATTTTAACAACTATGTTTTCTACACTTGCAGTGGACTATTTTGTCTACTAAGATGTGACAACTATACGAGCCATGCTGAAAACTCTCTCTGTCGGCACATTAGAGGCCTGGCAAGACAGTACACTGACAGCAAACTGAGGCAGTTCTGGCCATTGTACCAATTTTCCTGCCAAGAAGTTCATGGGGTCAGGGAACATGGAATGTGCTAGAAAAAGGACATAATCCTGAATTGGATGCTGTTGGTGCTTCTTCTGCAGCTTCTAGTAGCAGAGACAGAGGGAGGTTGATGACTCAGCCGATGTGGACTTCCTGGTCAGAAATATGGGTATAGGGCTCAGTAAATACTGCAGCAAGTGGTGTATAAAGTCTATCATCGTAATATAACAATGTTGCCTACCTTTTGCCATAGGGAAAACATTACTTTGATAGAGAGGATATAAAAGCATAGCTATCAATCACTTAATTTATGCTAATAACACACTTATCACCACATAAGCAGCTAAGCATGCAGCCTTCTATGTACACAAGCTTACACCCATACTGCGATGGTTGGTCATGCTCAGTGTAGTCCTTGCCATGATCATCAGCCTCATTCCCTAGCTTTGCCTGGGAAAACTCTATGATCCCTCCACCACCAACTCCAACTTCTCCTCCAGTAGTAGCTCCTTATCCTGCTCTTCCTCTTCCTTCCCCACTGAACTTTGTGTATGCAGGTCCCCAACAGCTACAGGGTGGAAAGCAAGATGTGAACATTTTTCTTTTTCCACCATCCCATTTTGCATAAGCATGAGCATTGGCTCTAGTATAAATATCAGGGAAATTACATTGTTAATGGTGCTGTTGTCTCTACTCACAAATATGGTGGTCTTTTTGAAGAACCTGAGTATACAACATATTTTCGCAGAAGAGCTGCTATTACCTGAGCTGAAAATAACATACTGTATGTCCCTGCTGTGGTGCATGAAGCAATCATTGAGCACTTTGCACTGCTCATATAGATGCACCAGCATATGTAAGGTGGAGAATTCCAGGGATTTAGAACATCATAGATCAAGAGGTTCAAAGGCAAATGTTATGATGCTGCACATCCCGGAGGCTTTTCTTAGTTACATAAAACAGCTATAATGTTCACACACTCCCCAGGACATGGCCAGCATCTTCAGCAAGCCACAATACTAAATTTATCATGTGTGCCATGCAGGAAACATGTGTTATGTCCCCCATATGTAGCAAAGCCATGCTGTTACTGCCATTGTTACTGATCATCTTGCCCAGTTGTAGATGGCGGGAAAAAATCCAGTGGAAATTGACTGCTTTGTGCACCTTAGGAACTGCTTCGCTGTGTGGCCATTCTTGACCAGGCTCATCAGACAGCATGGCAACGGTTCAGTGTATACATATGAAAAGCCAGAGAGTAGAGGCAATGCTCTTCCCTGTCTCTGTTAGGACAATGTCTCTTGACCAAACCAGACCAAAGCAAATGTGAAGCTGTCAATTAGACTTGGTGGGATGTGACCCACATACACTGCCCCTGCCTGTAACAGTTTGTCCTGGTGCATTTTCTGCACAGAGACAATTCCAAGGATACGCAAATGTTGTGCCACATGAGAGTACAATGCAAGGATGGATTTTTTTTTTAAAATAATAGTGGCTTTGTAGCTTCTATATCGGCATATATCACATATGTATATCAGCTCAATAAAGGCAGAGGAATCCACTAAGTGGTACAGCAGTAACTGTACTGACAAGCAGAGTACTGTTTGTAAATTGCAGGTATTGGGCACTCCTTACCTGGAATATGAAGAGAATGCAATACTGAGGATATATATTTGAAACACAATATTTAATAACAGATATTAAAACATAAAATTAAAATACATGAAAACATGAAGTACATCTGCGATTAGATAGTGCTAGACTGACATCGCTATTTAAAATGAAAAAATTCAAATTAATAGAGTCCACTAAAGGTAGCAAGCGTTTTGCTGTTGTATACTCCAACCATATATAATGGGATTTAGCAAGTTCTCATAACTTTCTACTGGCATATAACCGCAACCGCTCCTCTGATATAGCAACAGTAATAGCTTCTATGTCGATTTAAAGTTGCAACCACTCATCTGTTAGAACAACAATGGTAGCTAAGTGCTGGTTTAAGACAGCTGTCGTTCTTCCAATACACATATAGGCTTTTCAGTTAATGAGTTCATATGGGTAATGCCGTTTAATTGTAAGTAATACACACTGATCGCAGCTCCGTTCGTGCATATGAGCTGACCGGTGTTGACAAGCTGAGTATAATGTCACATTTGTCGGGGGTTACTCACTGTGACCGATATGAGCTTCAATATTCGGAGAGGCTATGGCGTCCCACGCCGAACTCCGCGTTGCTCAGTTTCGACCGATGTGTTTGAAATCTCGCGAGAAGAGCCCCCGTGACTAGCAGGCAGTTGAGGTCCAGATGAAGAGTTAGTAGCTACTACTCATAGAATGGTAGTTTATCTTTTGCCGGCAATTTGTGCGCACTATTCCATTTGTAGATACAAGGTCTTACACTCCGGTATTCTTCTCAACAACTGAACGCTTAGAGCTTAGTCTTGTCCCTTCCACAGTGGTTACCACTGAGGAAGGGACAAGACATACAAAAGTCCCGAAACGCGTCTGGTTAGTTGTTGAGAAGAATACCGGAGTGTAAGACCTTGTATCTACAAATGGAATAGTGCGCACAAATTGCAGGCAAAAGCACCTAATCAGCAAAAGCACCTAATGAAGTGATCGATCTACAGCTGTGAATGATTGAACTTCTGCTAGTTACTTGCTCACTGGTTTTTAGGCTGCACAGAGCGTTTTTCTGTCACTTATTTTCTGGGGTGATCGGCGGCCATTTTGTGAATTGTGGTGCACCAGAACAAGCTGCCACCAAGTCCATCAATCCTAGTTTTTTTTTTTTTTTGCTATATCCTACATCAGGGGCTTGACTGTGCTAATTGTCACCCCTAGAAACTCAGGATAGCAATTTCTATATTTTATTAAGGGGGTTAAATACAATTGCCCAAATACCAATCCCCTAAATCTGGTGTTCCATCTTTGGCTAGTCAAGTATAATACTGTCTACTGTCTGGCAAAGGATAGATTATTTTCTGTGGTGAAATTCAATTGTCAAAATAGCAATCCCCTAAATCTGGTGTCACAGCTGTGGCTGGCAAACTATAATAGTGTCCGCAAAAACATATATTTTGTTCTAGGGTGAAATTCAATTGCCAAAATAGCAATACCATAAATCTGGTGTCACAGCTGTGGCTGGCAAACTATAATAGTGTCCGCAAAAACATATATTTTGTTCTGGGGTGAAATTGAATTGCCAAAATAGCAATACCATAAATCAGTGGTTTCAGCTGTGGCTGGCCAAGTTTCATAGTGTACTGCAAATTATATATTTTGTTCTGGGGTGAAATTCAATTGCCAAAATAGCAATACCATAAATCAGTGGTTTCAGCTGTGGCCTGCCAAGTTTCATAGTGTCCGCAAAAACATATATTTTGTTCTGGGGTGAAATTCAATTGCCAAAATGGCAATACCATAAATCTGGTGTCACAGCTGTGGATGGCAAAGTATAATAGTGTCTGCCAAAACATATATTTTGTTCTGGGGTGAAATTCAATTGCCAAAATAGCAATACCATAAATCAGTGGTTTCAGCTGTGGCTGGCCAAGTTTCATAATGTTCACAAAAACATATTTTGTTCTGGGGTGAAATTCAATTGCCAAAATAGCAATACCATAAATCAGTGGTTTCAGCTGTGGCTGGCCAAGTTTCATAATGTTCACAAAAACATATTTTGTTCTGGGGTGAAATTCAATTGCCAAAATAGCAATACCATAAATCAGTGGTTTCAGCTGTGGCTGTCCAAGTTTCATAGTGTCCTGCAAAGGGTATATTTTGTTCTGGGGTGAAATTCAATTGCCAAAATATCAATACCCTGAATCTGGTGTTCCAGATGTTGCAGGCCAAGTGTAAATCTGTCCGTAACAGGGTATATTTTGTTCTGGGGTGAAATTCAATTGCCAAAATAGCAATACCATAAATCAGTGGTTTCAGCTGTGGCTGGCCAAGTTTCATAGTGTCCTGCAAAGGGTAAATTTTGTTCTGGGGTGAAATTCAATTGCCAAAATAGCAATACCATAAATCAGTGGTTTCAGCTGTGGATGGCAAAGTTTCATAGTGTCCTGCAAAGGGTATATTTTGTTCTGGGGTGAAATTCAATTGCCAAAGTATCAATACCCTGAATCTGGTGTTCCAGATGTTGCAGGCCTAGTTTAAATCTGTCCGTAACAGGGTATATTTTGTTCTGGGGTGAAATTCAATTGCCAAAATAGCAATACCATAAATCAGTGGTTTCAGCTGTGGCTGGCCAAGTTTCATAGTGTCCTGCAAAGGGTATATTTTGTTCTGGGGTGAAATTCAATTGCCAAAATAGCAATACCATAAATCAGTGGTTTCAGCTGTGGATGGCAAAGTTTCATAGTGTCCGCAAAAACATATATTTTGTTCTGGGGTGAAATTCAATTGCCAAAAAAGCAATACCATAAATCAGTGGTTTCAGCTGTGGCTGTCCAAGTTTCATAATGTTCACAAAAACATATTTTGTTCTGGGGTGAAATTCAATTGCCAAAATAGCAATACCATAAATCAGTGGTTTCAGCTGTGGCTGGCCAAGTTTCATAATGTTCACAAAAACATATTTTGTTCTGGGGTGAAATTCAATTGCCAAAATAGCAATACCATAAATCAGTGGTTTCAGCTGTGGCTGTCCAAGTTTCATAGTGTCCTGCAAAGGGTATATTTTGTTCTGGGGTGAAATTCAATTGCCAAAATATCAATACCCTGAATCTGGTGTTCCAGATGTTGCTGGCCAAGTGTAAATCGTGTCCGCAACAGGATATATTTTGTTCTGGGGTGAAATTCAATTGCCAAAATAGCAATACCATAAATCAGTGGTTTCAGCTGTGGCTGGCCAAGTTTCATAGTGTCCTGCAAAGGGTAAATTTTGTTCTGGGGTGAAATTCAATTGCCAAAATAGCAATACCATAAATCAGTGGTTTCCAGCTGTGGATGGCAAAGTTTCATAGTGTCCGCAAAAACATATATTTTGTTCTGGGGTGAAATTCAATTGCCAAAATAGCAATACCATAAATCAGTGGTTTCAGCTGTGGCTGGCCAAGTTTCATAGTGTCCTGCAAAGGGTATATTTTGTTCTGGGGTGAAATTCAATTGCCAAAATATCAATACCCTGAATCTGGTGTTCCAGATGTTGCAGGCCTAGTTTAAATCTGTCCGTAACAGGGTATATTTTGTTCTGGGGTGAAATTCAATTGCCAAAATAGCAATACCATAAATCAGTGGTTTCAGCTGTGGCTGGCCAAGTTTCATAATGTTCGCAAAAACATATTTTGTTCTGGGGTGAAATTCAATTGCCAAAATAGCAATACCATAAATCAGTGGTTTCAGCTGTGGATGGCAAAGTTTCATAGTGTCCGCAAAAACATATATTTTGTTCTGGGGTGAAATTCAATTGCCAAAAAAGCAATACCATAAATCAGTGGTTTCAGCTGAGGCTGGCCAAGTTTCATAGTGTCTTCAAAAACATATATTTTGTTGTTGGGTGAAATTCAATTGCCAAAATAGCAATACCATAAATCAGTGGTTTCAGCTGTGGCTGGCCAAGTTTCATTGTGTCCGCAAAAACATATATTTTGTTCTGGGGTGAAATTCAATTGCCAAAATGGCAATACCATAAATCTGGTGTCACAGCTGTGGATGGCAAAGTATAATAGTGTCTGCCAAAACATATATTTTGTTCTGGGGTGAAATTCAATTGCCAAAATAGCAATACCATAAATCAGTGGTTTGAGCTCTGGCTGGCCAAGTTTCATAGTGTCCTGCAAAGGGTATATTTTGTTCTGGGGTGAAATTCAATTGCCAAAATAGCAATACCATAAATCTGTGGTTTTAGCTGTGGCTAGCCAAGTTTCATAGTGTCCGCAAAAACATATATTTTGTTGTTGGGTGAAATTCAATTGCCAAAATGGCAATACCATAAATCTGGTGTCACAGCTGTGGATGGCAAAGTATAATAGTGTCTGCCAAAACATATATTTTGTTCTGGGGTTAAATTCAATTGAAAAAATAGCAATACCATAAATCAGTGGTTTCAGCTGTGGCTGGCCAAGTTTCATAGTGTCCGCAAAAACATATATTTTGTTCTGGGGTGAAATTCAATTGCCAAAATAGTAATACAATAAATCAGTGGTTTCAGCTGTGGCTGTCCAAGTTTCATAGTGTCCTGCAAAGGGTATATTTTGTTCTGGGGTGAAATTCAATTGCCAAAATAGCAATACCCTGAATCTGGTGTTCCAGCTGTTGCAGGCCAAGTTTCAAATCTGTCCGTAACAGGGTATATTTTGTTCTGGGGTGAAATTCAATTGCCAAAATAGCAATACCATAAATCAGTGGTTTCAGCTGTGGCTGGCCAAGTTTCATAATGTTCACAAAAACATATTTTGTTCTGGGGTGAAATTCAATTGCCAAAATAGCAATACCATAAATCAGTGGTTTCAGCTGTGGCTGTCCAAGTTTCATAGTGTCCTGCAAAGGATATATTTTGTTCTGGGGTGAAATTCAATTGCCAAAATATCAATACACTGAATCTGGTGTTCCAGATGTTGCAGGCCTAGTTTAAATCTGTCCGTAACAGGGTATATTTTGTTCTGGGGTGAAATTCAATTGCCAAAATAGCAATACCATAAATCAGTGGTTTCAGCTGTGGATGGCAAAGTTTCATAGTGTCCGCAAAAACATATATTTTGTTCTGGGGTGAAATTCAATTGCCAAAAAAGCAATACCATAAATCAGTGGTTTCAGCTGAGGCTGGCCAAGTTTCATAGTGTCTTCAAAAACATATATTTTGTTGTTGGGTGAAATTCAATTGCCAAAATAGCAATACCATAAATCAGTGGTTTCAGCTGTGGCTGGCCAAGTTTCATTGTGTCCGCAAAAACATATATTTTGTTCTGGGGTGAAATTCAATTGCCAAAATAGCAATACCATAAATCTGGTGTCACAGCTGTGGATGGCAAAGTATAATAGTGTCTGCCAAAACATATATTTTGTTCTGGGGTGAAATTCAATTGCCAAAATAGCAATACCATAAATCAGTGGTTTGAGCTGTGGCTGGCCAAGTTTCATAGTGTCCTGCAAAGGGTATATTTTGTTCTGGGGTGAAATTCAATTGCCAAAATAGCAATACCATAAATCAGTGGTTTCAGCTGTGGATGGCAAAGTTTCATAGTGTCCGCAAAAACATATATTTTGTTCTGGGGTGAAATTCAATTGCCAAAATAGCAATACCATAAATCAGTGGTTTCAGCTGAGGCTGGCCAAGTTTCATAGTGTCTTCAAAAACATATATTTTGTTGTTGGGTGAAATTCAATTGCCAAAATAGCAATACCATAAATCAGTGGTTTCAGCTGTGGCTGGCCAAGTTTCATTGTGTCCGCAAAACATATATTTTGTTCTGGGGTGAAATTCAATTGCCAAAATAGCAATACCATAAATCTGGTGTCACAGCTGTGGCATGGCCAAGTATAATAGTGTCTGCCAAAACATATATTTTGTTCTGGGGTGAAATTCAATTGCCAAAATTGCAATACCATAAATCAGTGGTTTGAGCTGTGGCTGGCCAAGTTTCATAGTGTCCTGCAAAGGGTATATTTTGTTCTGGGGTGAAATTCAATTGCCAAAATAGCAATACCATAAATCTGTGGTTTTAGCTGTGGCTAGCCAAGTTTCATAGTGTCCGCAAAAACATATATTTTGTTCTGGGGTGAAATTCAATTGCCAAAATAGCAAAACCATGAATCTGGTGTTCCAGATGTTGTTGGCCTAGTTTAAATTGTCCGTAACAGGTATATTTTCTTCTGGAGTTAAATTCAATTGCCAAAATAGCAATACCATAAATCAGTGGTTTCAGCTGTGGCTGGCCAAGTTTCATAGTGTCCTGCAAAGGGTATATTTTGTTCTGGGGTGAAATTCAATTGCCAAAATAGCATCACCATAAATCAGTGGTTTCAGCTGTGGCTGGCCAAGTTTCATAGTGTCCACAAAAACATATATTTTGTTCTGGGGTGAAATTCAATTGCCAAAATAGCAATACCATAAATCAGTGGTTTTAGCTGTGGCTGGCCAAGTTTCATAGTGTCCTGCAAAGGGTATATTTTGTTCTGGGGTGAAATTCAATTGCCAAAATAGCATCACCATAAATCAGTGGTTTCAGCTGTGGCTGGCCAAGTTTCATAGTGTCCACAAAAACATATATTTTGTTCTGGGGTGAAATTCAATTGCCAAAATAGCAATACCATAAATCAGTGGTTTCAGCTGTGGCTGGCCAAGTTTCATAGTGTCCTGCAAAGAGTATATTTTGTTCTGGGGTGAAATTCAATTGCCAAAATAGCAATACCCTGCATCTGGTGTTCCAGCTGTTTCAGGCCTAGTTTATATCTGTCCGTAACAGGGTATATTTTGTTCTGGGGTGAAATTCAATTGCCAAAATAGCAATACCATAAATCAGTGGTTTCAGCTGTGGCTGGCCAAGTTTCATAGTGTCCGCAAAAACATATATTTTGTTCTGGGGTGAAATTCAATTGCCAAAATAGCAATCCCATAAATCAGTGGTTTCAGCTGTGGCTGGCCAACTTTCATAGTGTCCTGCAAAGGGGATATTTTGTTCTGGGGTGAAATTTAATTGCCAAGATAGCAGTACCTTGAATCTGGTGTTCCAGATGTTGCAGGCCTAGTTTAAATCTGTCCGTAACCGGGTATATTTTGTTCTGGGGTGAAATTCAAATGCCAAAATAGCAATACCATAAATCAGTGGTTTCAGCTGTGGCTGACCAAGTTTCATAGTGTCTGCAAAAATATATATTTTGTTCTGGGGTGAAATTCAATTGCCAAAATAGCAATACCATAAATCAGTGGTTTCAGCTGTGGCTGGCCAAGTTTCATAGTGTCCAGCAAAGTGTATATTTTGTTCTGGGGTGAAATTCAATTGCCAAAATAGCAATACCCTGAATCTGGTGTTCCAGCTGTTTCAGGCCTAGTTTATATCTGTCTGTAACAGGGTATATTTTGATCTGGGGTTAAATTCTATTTCCAAAACAGCAATACCATAAATCAGTGGTTTCAGCTGTGGCTGGCCAAGTTTCATAGTGTGCGCAAAAACATATATTTTGTTCTGGGGTGAAATTCAACTGCCAAAATAGCAATACCATAAATCAGTGGTTTCAGCTGTGGCTGGCCAAGTTTTACATTGTCCTGCAAAGGGTATATTTTGTTCTGGGGTGAAATTCAATTGCCAAAATAGCAATACCATAAATCAGTGGTTTCAGCTGTGGCTTGCCAAGTTTTATAGTGTCCTGCAAAGGATATATTTTGTTCTGGGGTGAAATGCAATTGCCAAAATAGCAATACCCTGAATCTGGTGTTCCAGATGTTGCAGGCCTAGTTTAAATCTGTCCGTAACAGGGTATATTTTGTTCTGGGGTGAAATTCAATTGCCAAAATAACAATACCATAAATCAGTGGTTTCAGCTGTGGCTGGCCAAGTTTCATAATGTTCGCAAAAACATATTTTGTTCTGGGGTGAAATTCAATTGCCAAAATAGCAATACCATAAATCAGTGGTTTCAGCTGTGGCTGTCCAAGTTTCATAGTGTCCTGCAAAGGGTATATTTTGTTCTGGGGTGAAATTCAATTGCCAAAATATCAATACCCTGAATCTGGTGTTCCAGATGTTGCAGGCCTAGTTTAAATCTGTCCGTAACAGGGTATATTTTGTTCTGGGGTGAAATTCAATTGCCAAAATAGCAAAACCCTGAATCTGGTGTTCCAGCTGTTGCAGGCCAAGTGTAAATCTGTCCATAAAAGGATACCTTTTATCCAGGGCCTAAATACTAGCCCTAAAAGAGATATTCACCCTAAGGCCTCATGCACACGACCGTTGTTTGTTTCCGTGTGCGTTGTGCTGTTTTTCGTGATTTTCTGCGGTCCCATTGGTTTTCAATGGGTCCGTGGAAAACTCGGCAAATGCACCGTTTGTCCTCCGCGTCCGTGGTCCGTGATTCCAGTCCGTCAAGAAAATATAACCTGTCCTATTCTTGTCCGTGAAAAACGGTTCACGGACCCATTCAAGTCAATGGGACCGTGAATAAATCCGGATGGCCATCAGTGTGTCATCCGCGTTCCGCGTCCGTTTTTTTGGCGGATCCCTTGGCAGGCACTTGGCAAAAATTGTCAGCCAGACTTTTGGCAAAATCTTTTGGGTCATGTCCGCTAAAAAAGACGGAAGACACACGGAAACACAACGGAAGCAAAAATTGACATGGATCACGGAACAACGGAACCCCGTTTTGTGGACCGCAAAAAAATACTGTCGTGTGCATGAGGCCTAAATCAATGGTTACTGCTGTGCCTGGATTAGTGTAATACGCTACATAAATAAATTAGGCAGATGGTGTTAGGTGCCTGTAAAAAAAGGCCTGAATTTGAAATCAATACATTGGGCCAAATATATTTTTTATTATTGTGGTGCTTGGTGAACGGTAACAATGAGGAAAACATCTAAGGATGGTAAGGCCTGAGCAGGTACAGGCGCTAGTCAATTGGGTGGCCGACACTGGATCCAGCACGTTCACAACATTATCTCCCACCCAGTTTTCTGCAGTAAGCGCACAGGTGGCGCCTGAAAACCAAGCCCATCAGTCTGTCACATCACCCCCATGCATATCAGGGAAACTGTCTGAGCCTCAAGTTATGCAGCAGTCTCTTATTCTGTTTGAAGACTCTGCTGGCAGGGTTTCCCAAGGGAATCCACCTAGCCCTTTCCCAGTGGTGGAAGATATAGAATGCACTGATGCACAACCAATGATGTTTCCTGATAATGAGGACATGGGAATTCCACCTCATTGGAGTCCGCATGGGACGATGAGGTCCTAGACCCCACATGGAATGAAGGTCGTGCCACTGACTTTCATAGTTCAGAGGAAGAGGCAGTGGTGAGACCAAGCCAACAGCGTAGCAAAAGAGAGAGCAGGGGGCAAAAGCAGACCAGCCACCGCCAAGAGAGTTCGCCTGCTACTGGCCACCGCCACCAGGGACCGAGCACCCCAAAGACAGCTTCAAGGAGTTCTCTGGCATGGCACTTCTTTAAACAATGTGCTGACAACAAGACCCGAGTGGTTTGCACGCTGTGCCATCAGATCCTGAAGCGAGGCATTAACGTTCTGAACCTTAGCACAACCTGCAGGACCAGGCATCTACATGCAAAGCATGAACTGCAGTGGAGTAAACACCTTAAAAATAGGGAACTCACTCGGGCTCCACCTGCTCCCTCTTCTGCTGCTGCCTCGGCCTGTTCCTCTGCCTCGAGAGGAACATTGGCATCTGCCGCCCACCAAACAGAGGATGTGCCACCGACACCACCACCTGCGTCATCAAGCATCTCCACCATGTTACACGGCAGCGTTCAGCTCTCCATCTCACAAACCTTGGAGAGAAAGCGTAAATTCCCACCTAGCCACCCTCGAGCCTTGGGCCTTAATGCCAGCATTTCCAAACTACTGGCCTTTGAAATGCTGTCATTCAGGCTGGTGGACACAGACAGCTTCAAACAGCTGATGTCCATGGCTGTCCCACAATATGTTCTTCCCAGCCACCACTACTTCTCCAAGACAGCCGTGCCTTCCCTGCACAACCAAGTATCTGATAAAATCAAGTGTGCACTGCTCAACGCCATCTGTGGCAAGGTCCACCTAACCACAGATACGTGGACCAGTAAGCACGGCCAGGGACGCTATATCTCCCTAACTGCACACTGGGTAAATATAGTGGCGGCTGAGCCCCAGGTGAAGAGTTCCTTGGCGCACGTTCTTCCGCCGCCAAGGATCGCAGGGCATCATTCTTTGCCTCCTGTAGCCTCCTCCACCTACTCGGCCTTCTCCTCCTCTGCTTCCACCAGCTCATCCAGTCAGCCACACACCTTCACCACCAACTTCAGCACAGCCCGGGGTAAATGTCAGCAGGCCATTCTGAAACTCATATGTTTGGGGGACAGGCCCCACACCGCGCAGGAGTTGTGGGGGGGTATTGAACAACAGACCGATAAGTGGTTTCTGCCGGTGGGCCTCAAGCCCGGCCTGGTGGTGTGCGATAATGGGCGAAATCTCGTCGCAGCTCTGGACTAGCCGGTTTCACGCACATCCCTTGCCTGGCGCATGTGCTGAATTTGGTGGTGCAGAATTTCATTCACAACTACCCCGACATGTCAGAGCTGCTGCATAAAGTGCGGGCCGTCTGTGCACGCTTCCGGCGTTCACATCCTGCCGCTGCTCGCCTGTCTGCGCTACTGCGTAGCTTCAGCCTTCCCGCTCACCGCCTCATATGCGACGTTCCAAACAGCTGGAAGTCCACCTTGCACATGCTGGAGACACTGAGCGAGCAGCAGCAGGCCATAGTGGAGTTTCAGCTGCAGCACACACACGTCAGTCGCACTGCGGAACAGCACCACTTCACGATTAATGATTGGGCCTTCATGCGAGACCTGTGTGCCCTGTTGCGCTGTTTCGAGTACTCCACCAACATGGCCAGTGGCGATGACACCGTTATCAGCGTTACAATACCACTTCTATGTCTCCTTGAGAAAACGCTAGGGCGATGATGGAAGAGGAGGTGGCCCAGGAGGAGGAGGAGGATGAGGGGTCATTTTTAGCACTTTCAGGCCAGTCTGTTAGAAGTGGCTCAGAGGGAGGTTTTTTGCAACAGCAGAGGCCAGGTACAAATGTGGCCAGCAAGGGCCCACTACTGGAGGACGTGGAGGATGAGGAGGAGGTGGAGGAGGATGAGGATGAAGCAGGTTCACCGCGGGGTGGCACCCGACACAGCTCAGGCCCATCACTGGTGTGTGCCTGGGGGGATAATGAGGATGATGACGATACACCTCCCACAGAGGACAGCTTGTCCTTACCTCTGGGTAGCTTGGCACACATGAGCTACTACATGCTGCAGTGCCTGCGCAACGACAGCACATTTTAACGTGTGCGACTACTGGGTTGCCACCCTGCTGGATCCCCGGTACAAAGACAACGTGCCCACCTTACTTCCTGCACTGGAGCGTGATAGGAAGATGCACGAGTACAAGCGCACGCTGGTAGAGGCACTCCTGAGAGCATTCCCAAATGTCACAGGGGAACAGGTGGAAGCCCAAGGCGAAGGAAGAGGAGGAGCAAGAGGTCGCCAACGCAGCTGTGTCATGGCCAGCTCCTCTGAGAACAGGGTTAGCATGGCAGAAATGTGGAAAAGTTTTGTCTCCACGCCACAGCTAACTGCACCACCACCTGATACGGAACGTGTTAGCAGGAGGCAGCATTTCACTAACATGGTTGAACAGTACGTCTGCACACCCTCCACGTACTGACTGATGGTTCGGCCCCATTCAACTTCTGGGTCTCCAAATTGTCCACGTGGCCAGAGTTAGCATTTTATGCCTTGGAGGTGCTGGCCTGCCCGGCGGCCAGCGTTTTGTCTGAACGTGTATTCAGCACGGCAGGGGCGTCATTACTGACAAACGCAGCCGCCTGTCCACAGCCAACGTGGACAAGCTGGACGTTCATAAAAATGAACCAGGCATGGATCCCACAGGACCTGTGCCTCCCTTGTGCAGAATAGACATTTATAACCTGCCTCACCATCAACCATGTATTCTTGTACTCCGGGGCACTTCTTTATTGAATCCTCATTTTTAACTTTACCATGATCTTGCAGTGCAACCCAAAGTTGAATGAACCTCTCCTCTGTCTCGGGTGCTGGGGCTGAAATAACTGAAAGTGGCCTTCTCCAGTGGTGGGTGATATGACGCATGATTCCTTGCTGTGGGACCTCTCTCCTCTGTCTGGGTGCTGGGTCCGAAATAACTGAAAGTGGCCTTCTCCAGTGGTGGGTGATATGACGCATGATTCCTTGCTGTGGGACCTCTCCTCTGTCTGGGTGCTGGGTCCGAAATAACTGAAAGTGGCCTTCTCTAGTGGTGGGTGATATGACGCATGATTCCTTGCTGTGGGACCTCTCTCCTCGGTCTGGGTGCCTGGCCTAAATAACTGAAAGTGGTCTTCTCCAGTGGTGGGTGATATGACGCATGATTCCTTGCTGTGGGACCTCTCTCCAATTGATATTGGTTAATTTTTATTTATTTTATTTTAATTCATTTCCCTATCCACATTTGTTTGCAGGGGATTTACCTACATTTTGCTGCCTTTTGCAGCCCTCTAGCCCTTTCCTGGACTATTTTACAGCCTTTTTAGTGCCTAAAAGTTCGGGACCCAATTGACTTCAATGGGGTTCGGGTTCGGGATAAAGTTTGGTTCGAGTTCGGATCCCGAACTTCCCGAACCCGAACTTCCAGGTGTTCGCTCATCTCTACTGGCCAGTTCTATTTTCTCACTGGATCTGGTGATGCTGCTTCAGGTGCTGCAGTAAAGCCATGGTGCCTGCATTTGTGTTTGAACACATCTTATTTTCATCTTGTGCATCTTTCACATGGAAATGGTATTATCTGAAAGCACCATGGAGAGAAATTGCCTTACAGGAAAAATCCAAACAGAATTACGAGCAGCAGAGCTTGGCCTAGTCTGACATGTTTTGAACTTGCTAAAATATTATCAGTGGCATCTCCAGAACACATTAAAAGCAGATCTAGCTCTTGCATTTTTCAGATGTTTTGGTGTACCTTGACTCTGCTCTTTATTGCCGCTGTCATCACCTTCTCCTCTGATGTCAGTTCCTCCTCAACAGCCCTATTCAGTGCCGAGCTCCTGTCTAGCACACAACCATTGTTAGAGAATGAGTGAATCGAAGTTGACGAAGTAGAATTTGATCCGAATTTCTGGAAAAATTTGATTCGTCCTTAAGTCCAATTTCCTTGCACTTTGTGGTACCGAATCATATTTTTTTCTAAAATGTCTGCTGCGCATGTTAGAAAGAGGAAGTTAGAATGAGAGAGCATCCATAATGCCATGCAGACAGCCAAATTCAGCTAGCCAGCCACACGTAATGTCACAGCCCTATAAAAAGTCTCCTCCTGCCCGGTAGAGATGTTACAGGCACTAGGGACAGTGATTAGGAAACATTTATTCACAAAATATTACTACTGAGCAGTTCAGGCACAGCTAAGTGATAGTGTAGGGATATAATAGGGAGGCATTATCCACACTATTGGTAGAGAGCAGGGGCCAATTGAACAGTGTAAAGCCTGGCTAATAGGAGCTATTCTATTACACCTTGCTGCACTAATTGGGGCAAAAAGGTGCTCTAATACTACTGATTTTAGGTTGTTTGCATTATTTCATACATAAGTAATTCCATTAATCCTTGATTCTGTTATTGGATTGAAACAGCAGTCTGATACTACCGACTTTTTTTTTTTTTGACAGTGGTGTTTTGACAGTGGCGTATCTATCACGAGGCAAACAAGGCATTTGCCTAGGGCGGCACTTCCAATGGCGCGGCAAAATGCCCTGTTTGCCTCAGTGATAGAAATCTTTTTTGGCTGGCCGCGCTGTAGGGGTGCGCCGGGACCGCTCCTCCCTGCAGAGTGCCGCCTCCTCCCAGCCTCCTCCCAGCCCAGCACCGTTGTAGGTAATTATTATTCACTTCACTTGCCTGAGAAGAGAAGCGCCGGAAGACTCACACAGGCGCACTGGCAGAGGCATTGAAGTGCGCATGCGCCTGCCAGTGTGCCTGTGTGGAGTCTTCGGCGCTTCTCTTCTCAGGCAAGTGAAGTGAATAGTAATTACCTACAGCGGCGCTGGGCAGGTAGGGAATCTGTTAATGACACTGGGAGGGGAATCTGTGGATGACACTGGATGGGGGGGAATCTGTGGATGACACTGGATGGGGGGAATCTGTGGATGACACTGGATGGGGGGAATCTGTGGATGACACTGAGAAGGGGAGGGAGATCTGTGGATGCACTGGATGGGGTGGACTGTGGATGACACTGAGAGGGAATCTGTGGATGACACTGGATAGGGGTGGACTGTGGATGACACTGAGAGGGGAATCTGTGGATGACACTGGATGGGGGGGAATCTGTGGATGACACTGGAGAGGGGGAATCTGTGGATGACACTGAGAGGGGAATCTGTGGATGACACTGAAGAAGGGGATGAGGATCTGTGGATGCACTGGATGGGAGTGGACTGTGGATGACACTGAGAGGGGGAATCTGTGGATGACACTGGATGGGGAGAATCTGTGGATGACACTGAGGGGATCTGTGGATGACACTGAGAAGCAGGGGAATCTGTGGATGACACTGAGAAGGGGAATCTCTGGATGACACTGAGAAGGGAGAATCTGTGGATGACACTGAGAAGGGAGAGGATCTGTGGATGCACTGGATGGGGGATGGACTGTGGATGACACTGAGAGGGAGATCTATGGATGACACTGGATGGGGAGAATCTGTGGATGACACTGAGGGGGAATCTGTGGATGACACTGAGAGGGGGGAATCTGTGGATGACACTGAGAAGGGGGAATCTGTGGATGACACTGAGAAGGAGAGGGGATCTGTGGATGACACTGGATGGGGATGGACTGTGGATGACACTGAGAGAGGGAAATCTGTGGATGACACTGGATGGGGAGAATCTGTGGATGACACACTGAGGGAGATCTGTGGATGACACTGAGAAGGGGAATCTGTGGATGACACTGAGAAGGGGAATCTGTGGATGACACTGAGAAGAGGGGAAATCTGTGGATGACACTGAGAAGAGGGGAATCTGTAGGATGACACTGAGAGGAGGGATCTGTGGATGACACTGAATGGGGAGATCTGTGGATGACACTGAATGGGGAATCTGTGGATGACACTGAATGGGGGATCCATGGATGACACTGGATAGGGGGATCTGTGGATGGCACTTAAGGGGGATCTGTGGATGGCACTTAAGGGGAGGGATCTGTGGATGGCACTTAAGGGGGTTTGTGGATGGCACTTAAGGGAGTGGATCTGTGGATGACACTTAGTGGGATCTAGGGAGGGGTGTGAGGTCCTGGAAGGGTGTTTGGCTGTCGTTATTCACTTTTAAATACAGGAAAGGGTGGAAACTAAAAGGAAGAGCAGGTTTACAGAGGAAGGGGTTTGGCCTTGAAAGGAAGGGGCGGTTCAAATTTATATTAGGAGGGTGCCCGAGTTTAGTCTCGCCTAGGGCAGCACCAAACCAAGATACACCACTGTGTTTTGACCAGCAACCCAGCTGTCCTTGAATGGTTGACTTGGTCTTCAACATCATCTCAAGTGACACCAGACACCCCCAGCCAGGAGTCGGTGGTTTCCTCTGACACCAGGAACAATCTCTGTGCCTCCACCTGTCCTGAATTTGCTTCTTTCATTTTCTGTTCCTTCTGCTCGGAAAGTATTGTATGCCGTCGGCTCGGCTCAGCTTTTAAGCATGGACAAGCTTATAGCGGACAGTCAGCAGCTATTGCTCAGTCAAGATATGGAGAAGAGATCTACTGCTTCCTCCAGTAGGTGGGCAAGTAGCGACGATGAGAGTTGCATGGGAGCAAGTGTTGTGAGCGGTCAGGGACGCGGTCCTGAAACTTTTGAGGATGACATCAGTGATGTACAGACAGTAATGGATGATGATGTGGCCGATATCATATAAGAAGGGTGAAGAGGGAGCCTCATCATCAGGGGATGAGGGTGGCAGCTTGCGTGTAAGGCAGTGGCTTAGCCAGCTGGGTTCTAGCATGGCAATGAGTCAGCAGGGTGGCAGCAGTGTGAGGTCTAAAGCCAAACGTGCCTAGTGGTACTCAAAAGCCTATCTGTCTGGAACGAA
The DNA here is from genome assembly GCA_033119425.1 of Bufotes viridis. NCBI lineage: Eukaryota > Metazoa > Chordata > Amphibia > Anura > Bufonidae > Bufotes > Bufotes viridis. Next base: position 588,174,986 of record CM065590.1, read on the forward strand.
CTAGTGGTGCACAGGTTCATGGAGGCAGTGACAGCAGGCAGTCAGCATGGAGTGGTGGGGGGAAAATGCCATACTTGATGTTGACTTCTCATACATTTGCCACCCTCACAAGTCTGTCTGTAACTGGGCAACTATATTGACTCTTGTCTTCATGCGTTTGCCACACTCACCACTCTGTGACTGACCACTATGTTGACTCCTCATGAGGTTGCTATTCCACCACTCTGTAACTGGGCAACTATGTTCACTCCTAATGCATTTACCACACTCACCACTCTGTGCCTGACCACTATGTTGACTCCTCATGCATTTGCCACCCTCACCACTCACTATTAATTGAAGTGGCTTGTGTATAAGTGCGGTTAAAGAACCGGAGTTCTGGTGCTGAGTGTGATTCTGTGGGCTGTTTGAGAGATTGCAAATAGTTGCATATAGTTTATTGCAAAGGTCTTTTTGTGCTGTTTGAATTTTGGTAGTGAATTAAATTAAAACCATTTTCTTCCTTTTGCTGTGTACCTGGGTAAGGGGAGTGGTTTGTGCTCCCAGGTGCTAAATTAATTAAGTGGCTTGTGAATAAGTGGAGTTAAAGAACCGGAATTAAAGACAAGGAGTCAAAGACAAGGCACAAGGAGTAATCTACTTTTTTTTATCTTCATGGCTTCTTTTTGAAACTGGTATAATGGCTAGCAACATTGAAGGTTTCCTTCAGTGCACAGTCTGCGATATGCATGCATGACTGGAGCAGGTGTTCCAGGGTGAATACCGCTGTGAAAGATGTGAGCATGTTGCCCATCTGGAAGCTCTTTTTACAGATCTGGAAGACCAAAATGCTAATCTGAGGGCGATTGACAATCTTGAGAGGAGGATGATGCTTACTGAGCAAGCAGTTAGTGGGGTAGATATGGAAGTTGGAGATCAGTTGGTGGATCAACAGGAACAGGCAAATAGCTGGGTTAGCTGTATTTAGAGGGAGTAGAAATGGATCCAAGAAGAGGAAGGTGAATCCTGTTTCTGTGCCACCAAGTAAAATTGCCAAATTGGACGATGATGCAAGGGTGTCATTGTCAGAAATGGAAGCCCTAGCGGATACTGTTGTTCCTAACAGCTGGAGGACAAGCCCAGCTAGTAGTTGGGGGGATGGTAGTACAGGTAGGCCTAGACAGTTAGTGGGTATAGGGGATCCAATAATCAGGAAGACGGATAGAATAATTTGTCGCCAAGACCGCCTCAACCGAATGGTTTCCTGTCTCCCTGCTGCCAGGGTTCAGCATGTGGTGGAATGGGTGGATAAATTACTGCGAGGGGCTGGGGATGACCCAGCTGTCATGGTCCATGTTGGTATCAATGACAAAATAAATGGTAGGTGGAAGATCCTTAAGGATAATTTTAAAGAACAAGGCTCCAAGCTGAGAGAAGGACCTCCAAGGTAGTGTTCTCTGGAATACTGCCTGTGCCATGCGCTACACAGGGCCATCAGAGGAAGCTTAGGGAGTTAAATGCATGGCTTAAGTCTTGGTGTAGAGCAGAAGGGTTTGGGTTCCTAGACCTTTGCACTGACGTTTTACTGGGGTACCAACTGTTTTCTGCAGATGATCTGCACCTCATTGGAGGGAAGCTGCTTTGTTGGGGGAGAGAATTCTGGCTGGGATGGCAATGCATTTAAACTAGGGATGAGGGGGGAGGATATGGCTATAAATATGGAGAAAGGCAGGTTAGAGAGGGGTCAGAATATATTGGTGGGGGGAGCATTAGAAAAGTGGATAAGGAGATCCGAGAAAAAATACTTTTTTCAGCCTTTTTCAAGCATGCATACTCAAGACTAACACCAGTTTTAATACCCAGAGGCAGTGACATCATTACATTGACACAAGAAGGCATATCAAAATGAGAAATGCAAATATAAATCATAATTGTGTAAATGGCATCCTATATAAATATATATACAAACACATGTAAATAGCCATATAGTCATATTGATATGCTCACCATACATGGTCACCAAGTCTCAGGGTCATACGTGAGATGGTTGATATTGCGGGACTGCGCATATCCAGTGAGTGGCCCCATTAAGCCTCCAGTGTTTACCGTGCCATGTGAAGAATGCCAGAACAGCGCTCCATGTGCAACCACCCATTTGAGGGAGGAGCTGTCTGCATCAGGAGGCGCACTCTATATTGCACATGTTATGTTCACTATGTTTCTAGCGTTTTCCTTGGATATATACGTTACACTGAGGACAGAAGTTTGATGTACAGTATATACAAGGAACATGCTAGGAACATAATGAAGATCTCTTTGAACATGTACAGTACAAAACGCGAGATGGAAGGACCGGTTACTTTTGGTCACTTCCGCTCTTGGTTTGATGTCCATAATAGGAACAGAATTACAACTCTCTGTTTGGGAGATCAAGCACTGCATTATACCGTATATGTCACTGAGTGGAACATGCTCAATATGGAGCGCGCCCCATGAGCCTCATGATTAATCTGCTCAGCTCCTTCTGCTCTATAACATGCTGCCTACAGATTGCTCTGCATTTCATGGTGACTGGGTCCCTTTAAGAGTAACCTGGTGTGTAATAAATCTGTAGCACCAGATACAAACATAAATTATATTATTATAGGTGCTCAGTGATTAGGCCCATGACGGTTTATTCCTCTCTGGATGTAGTGGGCTGACTGCTGACGGACGAGGTCAGTACCATAACATGATTTTGAAAAGGGTCGGGCTTCACGGTCACCCTTGTACATATGCAGAAGTAGATAACACCATCCTAACATACAGCACACTATACTATATGAATACTGAACAGTACTGTCTGTTCTAACAGTAAATGTATCAGACTGGCATCCTATGAAAATGTCAGTGTCCAGGGGCCTGATACTCAAATAGTAAGGATGGTGGTGGCTACATCTGTATATAAAACTGCATCATAATCCCATGATACAGAGGATGGATAGACTGCCCCATCAGAGCACTAGAGGATCCTCAGGGGGTCCTGGTTCCGAGACAGTAAAGAGCCCCCATTAGAAGAAGCTCAAAACAGTTGACAAAAGTTGGGAGGCCGTATATATATATACACAGATAACTTGGACGTGTAATAGATATATGGAGCAGGAGAAGAGTATAAGCAGCAGCTAAAAAAATCATATTATATGCAAGATGTACAATTCATTTTACTGAGTCCCCTATAATACGTACATTCGATGTTTAGCCTTCCTCCTGGTGCCGTAAAGTCTTTCCCACTAGGATATGTAGCGGTGCACTGAACAGCACTCCCATCATCCACATATGAAGGAATGTAAGTAAGTTCTGATTCTTCTGTCCAGTATCCTTCAGAAATCACTGACTTATTTTTCACTTGTCCAGGTTTGTTCCATCGCAGAGAAGGAGGACTGGAGCCGCACGTGTGAAATACAGTACATCGTATAATGGTGGCTACACCTTCAGTCATAACTTCAGACATATAAAACCAAATATTCACTTTATCTGTGGATTAAAGGCAAAACAGAAAATCGTCATTACTTATTCATAATTCTCTATTAACCCCTTCAGTTTTCACCTCCCTGACCAGGCTTATGTTTTGCAAATCTGACATTAGGTGACTTTATATGTTAATGACTTTAGAAAGTTTTTACTTATCCTAGCACTTCTGAGATTGTTTTCTCGTGACACCTTTTGCTTTACGATAGTGGTAAATTTAAGTCAACATATTTCACCTTTATTCATTTGGAGAAAAAATTAAGGAAAAATTTGGTACTTTCGAAATCAGAATTTTTGTGCTTTTAAGACAGATAGTTTCAAATATTTATTAATAAACATTCACCATTCTACTTTATGTTTACATCATTTTGTAAATGTCATGTTAATGTTTTGGAAACATTAGAAGGAATATCATTTTAGAAGCAACTTTAAGGACCAAATCAGTGCTGAAGTGATTTTCCGGGGCTTACATAATTGAAACCACCCATAAAAAAAACATCCATTTTAGAAACGCCCCTCAACTTGCTAATTTTAGAAACTTTATCAGCCCTTTAGTTGTTCCACTTTCATTTGTGCTGCAAAATGTGTGACATTTCTACCTTCACACCACTTTTTAGAAGTGATGAGAAAAGGGGGTGTGCCATGGGAGTAGCAGTGGGCAGTCCCCCTGGAGGAACTGACTGCGAAACAGCATTGGGGTCTCCGGTGCTGCTGTGGTCTGTATCTTTATTATTCCTTGGAGCTTGCACTTTTTGCACTATTACTCATGTTCCCCCTTTTTGGCTTTCTGTTTCTAAGGGCTTATACACATTAACGTGTGCCAGCCTGGCCTGTGCTGTGGAGCACAACTTACGGTCCGCAATGCATAGACACCAGCCTGCTGTATGCGGACGCAAGACCCATACACTTGAATGGAGTCTGCGATCTACATCCGATGCCTGCACTACTTTTTAGTGGTGCGGAGGCACAGACAGAAAAAGGGTTGTGTGCCTCCGTTCCGCACCACATCAACATGGCAGATGCTCATATATTGTTGACCTGCTGTTTGCAGGCCGCAGAACAGGCACCGGCCGAAAACGGCCATGTGCATGAACCCTTTGATGATGCTTTGTCCTAATCAATTGTGTGCAACATTATAGCTCCTGGTTCTGTGTGGGTATAGCGGTAACTTTTAAATCATGGAATATTTTTAATCCAGATTTGTTACAATAAAGATTATGGGGGTCATTTAGAAACAGATATGAAACACTGTTTGACATCTACCTGTCACAGATTGAGATGCAATCTGTAACTTTTTCCCCTTTTCTGCCACTCACACCAGTTCCCTAAAAAAGTTGCATAGCATGGGTGGGGAAGGGGACAGGCCGCCCATCCTCATTTATCATTTTCTATGCCTGTTTTAGGCATGGAATATAATCTATAAAAAGGAAGCTGGTGTAGATTTTCACAGGCGGAGGATACGCCAAAGTTATATAGAGGCCGGCGTCTCTACATAAATTCAGAGTATCCAACGCCAGCTAGTGATGTTGCGAACATAACATTTTCCATTCGCGAACAGCGAACGCGAACTTCCGCAAATGTTCGCGAATGGGCGAACCACCATAGACTTCATTAGGCAGGCGAATTTTAAAACCCACAGGGACTCTTTCTGGCCACAATAGTGATGGAAAAGTTGATTCAAGGGGACTAACACCTGGACTGTGGCATGCCGGAGGGGGATCCATGGCAAAACTCCCATGGAAAATTACGTAGTTGACGCAGAGTCGGGTTTTAATCCATAAAGGGCATAAATCCCCTAACATTCCTAAATTGTTTGGAATAACGTGCTTTAAAACATCCAGTGTGTGTATACGATCAGGTATGATGTTGTATCGATAGTAGAGGTAATGTAAGGGTAACGCCCGCTTCAGAGTGACAGACCAAACTCTCCTTTTAATGCACCGCAAACAACCGCAAAGAGTTGTCAATAGCTGACACACTCATGACATAAATTTTATTCCTCTATGCGTCAATCATGGTGTAGTGATGACGGTGCTCGTGCGCACGTTTGGGAGATTGCAGGCGATGGTGGTTTTTCAAAGCCTATGGTCGTGCTGAGATAGTTCAGTGACAGTTAAGTGACCCAGAAAACAATGATTCTGCAGTGTGGGCCCATTGTTGGCCTAGTAGGCTTTAATGATCACCTTAGATGATCACAAAGAAAATCAATGTTTTTTCTATGAAAAATTATCCAACCGATCGCTTTTGGTCTGTTCACAATGAAGCAACGACCTTATCATCTGGAGTGTGCCAACATTGCCAACACACTCATAGAGGTGATCGCTTCATTGTGATACGCAAGCCCCTTCACCACAACAAGGTAACGATCACGAAGGGGCATTGACACTTGTATGTGCCTTTTTATTTGTTTTGTTTTTGCAGACACAGTGCAGCACCAGAGGCCAGAAAAATTAGGCATGTAAACATGCCTGAACAACTTGGTATTGTTGCAGCTGCTGCTGTAGCAGCGGCTGGAAAAATTGATGTTATTCAGGCAGAAAGTGTCCTAAAATATTGCGGCTTGAACCCTAGTTGGTGGCGGAGAAGTCACGCAAGTCATCCGGCATGCAGAGATTAAATACAGCAGCGTGGGGACTATTTTTAGCCCAAGGCATCTCATCAGGCCTTTTTTAGTCAAATGTATCCCCCACTGTCAGTCCCTTCGGTATCCACGCCTCATTCATCTTAATAAAGGTGAGGTAATGTAGACTTTTTTGACCGAGGCGACTTCTCTTGTCAGTGACAATAACTCCTGCTGCGCTGAAGGTCCTTTCTGACAGGACACTTGAAGCAGGGCAGGCCAGAAGTTCTATCGCAAACTGGGATAGCTCAGGCCACAGGTCAAGCCTGCACACCCAGTAGTCAAGGGGTTTATCGCTCATCAGAGTGTCGATATCTGCAGTTAAGGCGAGGTAGTCTGCTACCTGTCGGTCGAGTCGTTCTCTGAGGGTGGATCCCGAAGGGCTGTTGCGATGCGTAGGACTTAAAAAGCTGCGCATGTCCTCCATCAACAACACGTCTGTAAAGCGTCCAGTCCTTGCCAGCGTGGTCGTGGTAGGAGGATTACACTCACCTCTTCCCCTGTGAGATTCCCGTTGTGCTGTGACATCACCCTTATACGCCGTGTAAAGCATACTTTTTAACTTGTTTTGGAACTGCTGCATCCTTTCCGACTTCCAGTAATTCGGTAAAATTTCAGCCACTTTCTGCTTATACCGGGGGTCTAGTAGTGTGGCCACCCAGTACAGGTCGTTCTTCTTCAGCCTTTTTATATGAGGGTCCCTCAACAGACATGACAGCATGAAAGACCCCATTTGCACAAGGTTGGATGCCGAGCTACTCATGTCCCGTTCCTCGTCCTCACTGATGTCATTGAAGGTCTGTTCTTCCCCCCAGCCACGTACAACACCACGGGTCCCAGATAGGTTACAACAACGAGCACCCTGGGATGCCTGCTGTGGTTGGTCTTCCTCCTCCTCAAAGCCACATTTCTCCTCTGACTTCTCTTCCTCAGACTCCTCTTCCAGCGTTGCCGCAGGTCCAGCAAGCGATGATGATAAGGCTGTTTCTGGTGGTGATGGTGACCACAACTCTTCCTCTTCCAGGACTGGGACAAGGTCCACCACCAAGGCTGAGCTGCCCAAGTGCACGCCCTAGTGATTTACTACAGTTATATAGTTAATAAGAGCAGGGGGATGGGGATGGGAGTGTAGTAGAATACAGTCACACTGCACGGCCCTGCTGTCATTATGAAATAGTATATGTGACCCCCACCAGTAAATTAACCCTGTTTTGGGGGGGTGTCTGTGGATGACAAATATGTGTCATCCACAGATTCTCCCCATGACAGGATTCATTTAGTGAATGACCACCTAAATTGTGGTGTCCCAATACATGGGAGTTGCATCTGTAGTGCCACACTGCCCCCCACACAGTAATGTCCCCCACACCCCCCTCAACCACAGAGCAGTGCCCCCACATAGTAATTTGTCATGCTCTCCCCCTCTTGTCATAATCCCCTCTTCTTGTCATGCTCTTTCTGCCCCCTTGTCATTCTCTCCCATCTTTTCATGCTCTATATACCCACCCAATGTTGTCATGCTCTTTCTGCCCCCCCATGTTGTCATGCACTTTCTGCCCCCCCATGTTGTCTATGCTCTTTCTTCTCCCCTTCTCTCCTCCACCACCTCTGCTAGCGTGGCCGAATCTCTGCATGGTCTGCGCCTCGCTGGAGTACAGGAGGAGGAGCTTTTGTCTCCCTGTACCGAGCCGACTGACTTCGAAGCTGCAAACTGTGTGCGTATTTCCCTGTCAGTCCGGCCGGAGCTACAGGAAGACTGACTGCTGTCCTGTACCTGCGGACCGGACAGAGCTCGGTCACGCTACAATCAGGGAATGACAGGAGGGAGCACTGAGTGGTTCCCCCCGTCAGTCCCTCTCCCTCTGGCCGGCCCCTGCCTGCGCCCTGAGGCTGGAGCCTCCCCAGCCTCTGTGTCGGCCCGGCCCTGTCCTCTTCCTCTTCACGCTCATCTACGGCCTGATCCAGGGCAGGGCACGCTCCAGGAAGAAAACAAATGGGATGAGGTTGCTGATGGTGCCTTCAGTGCGACTGACTAGGTTTGTCACCTCCTCAAAAGGACGCATGAGCCTACAGGCATTGCGCATGAGCGTCCAGTAACGTGGCAAAAAAATACCCAGCTCCGCAGAGGCTCTCCTAGCACCCCGGTCATACAAATACTTGTTGACGGATTTTTCTTGTTGGAACAGGCGGTCAAACATTAGGAGTGTTGAATTCCGTGTCGGGCTGTCGCAAATCAAGCGCCTCACTGGCATGTTGTTTCGCCGCTGAATGAAGAAAAAGTGCGCCATGGCCGTGTAGGAACGCCTGAAATGGCCACACACCTTCCTGGCCTGCTTGAGGACGTCCTGTAAGCCTGGTTACTTACACACAAAGCGTTGTACAATCAGATTCAACACATGTGCCATGCACGGCACATGTGTCAACTTGCCCAAATTCAATGCCGCCAACAGATTGCTTCCGTTGTCACACACCACTTTGCCGATCTCCAGTTGGTGCGGGTTCAGCCACTGATCCACCTGTGCGTTCAGGGCGGACAGGAGTGCTGGTCCTGTGTGACTCTCTGCTTTCAGGCAAGTCAACCCCAAGACGGCGTGACACTGTCGTATCCGGGATGTGGAATAGCCCCTGGGGAGCTGGGAGGGTGCAGTTGATGATGTGGAGCAAGACGCAGCAGCAGAAGAGGACTCAGCCGAGGAGGTTATCGAAGAGGATGGAGTAGGAGGAGTAGAGGAGGTGGCAGAAGGCATGCCTGCAAGTCGTGGCGGTGTCACCAACTCCGCTGCAGAGCCACGCATTCCATGCTTGGCAGCCGTTAGCAGGTTTACCCAATGTGCAGTGTACGTGATATACCTGCCCTGACCGTACTTTGCAGACCAGGTATCAGTGGTCAGATGGACCCTTGCCCCAACACTGTGTGCCAGACATGCCATGACTTCCTTTTCCACAATAGAGTACAGGTTGGGGATTGCCTTTTGTGAAAAGAATTTACGGCCGGGTACCTTCCACTGTGGTGACCCAATAGCTACAAATTTTTTGAAGGCCTCAGACTCCACCAGCTTGTATGGTAAAAGCTGGCGGGCTAAGAGTTCCGACAAGCCAGCTGTCAGACGCCGGGCAAGGGGGTGACTCTGTGACATTGGCTTCTTACGCTCAAACATTTCCTTGACAGACACCTGACTGTGGGCAGATGAGCAGGAACTGCTGAATGTGAGAGGCGGAGTGGCAGGTGGTTGAGAGGGGGCAGGGAGGACAGCAGTGGTTGACGTGGCTTAAGATGCTGGACCAGGAGGAGCATGGTGGCTTTGAGTTTGTGTGCTGCTTGTACTCATGTGTTGATCCCATAGGTGTTTGTGATGTGAGATCATGTGGCTTCGCAAAGCAGTTGTACCTAGGTGGGTGTTGGACTTCCCACGACTCTTTTGGCACAGGTTGCAAATTGCATTGCTGTTATCAGAGGCAGACACACAAAAAAATGCCACACTGCTGAGCTTTGCAATGATGGCATTCTGGTGGTGGCAACAGCATGTGTTGATTGGCCTGCAGTCTGTCTGACCCCGGGTGCCGATACATGCTGTCTGACTGTGCCACTAGCTCCTTGCGACGACCTCCCTCTGCTTCCAACTTGTCTCCTCCTCCTCTCTGTCTCCCCATCTGAACTTTCCCCCTGTTCTTCTTCTCTTCGAGCGGGCACCCACGTGACATCCACAGACACATCGTCATCATCAACCGCTTTACTTGTATCTAACAATTCAGCAAAGGAAGCAGCAGCGGGTACAACATCATCATGATCACACCGTACGTCCATGTGTGTAATGCTGCCTGACTGAAACATATCCCTGTTATCTACATCCCCTGGCAATAATGGTTGCGCATCACTAATTTCTTCCAACTGATGTGTAAATAAATCCTGTTACAGATCAAATGAAGCGGCTGTGGTGCTGGTGTTGGTGGCGGGCGAGTGGTAACTTGAGAGGTGCCCAAAGCTGAGCTGGAGGAGGATGGTGCGTCAAAGTTCCGAGCGGAAGCTGTATTAGATTGGGTGTCCTGTGTAAGCCATTCAACTATGTCTCAGAATTTTTCGAGTTCAGGGTATGTGGCCTCTGAACACTGGGCATTATTCTAGGGTCAAAGGAAATCACAGCACCACGACAGCCCCTGCGGGGTGGCCTGCCTCTGCCTGTCATTTTTTTATTATTAATGGTACTATGCGTGCAAGTCCATCAATCCATCAATACTAGTTTTTTTTTGTTATATCCTACATCAGGGGCTTGGCTGTGCTAATTGTCACTCCTAAAAACTCAGGATAGCAATTTCTATATTTTATTAAGGGGTTAAATACAATTGCCCAAATACCAATCCCCTAAATCTGGTGTTCCAGCTTTGGCTAGCCAAGTATAATACTGTCTGCTGTCTGGCAAAGGATAGATTATTTTCTGTGGTGAAATTCAATTGTCAAAATAGCAATACCATAAATCAGTGGTTTCAGCTGTGGCTGGCCAAGTTTCATAGTGCCCTGCAAATTATATATTTTGTTCTGGGGTGAAATTCAATTGCCAAAATAGCAATACCATAAATCAGTGGTTTCAGCTGTGGCTGGCCAAGTTTCATAGTGTCTTGCAAAGGATATATTTTTTTCTGGTGTGAAATTCAATTAGCAAAATAGAAATACCCTGAATCTGGTGTTCCAGCTGTTGCAGGGCTAGTTTAAATCTGTCCGTAATAGGGTATATTTTGTTCTGGGGTGAAATTCAATTGCCAAAATAGCAATACCATAAATCAGTGGTTTCAGCTGTGGCTGGCCAAGTTTCATAGTGTCCTGCAAATTATATATTCTGTTCTGGGGTGAAATTCAATTGCCAAAATAGCAATACCATAAATCAGTGGTTTCAGCTGTGGCTGGCCAAGTTTCATAGTGTCCTGCAAATTATACATTTTGTTTTGGGGTGAAATTCAATTGCCAAATAGCAATACCATAAATCAGTGGTTTCAGCTGTGGCTGGCCAAGTTTCATAGTGTCCTGCAAAGGATATATTTTGTTCTGGGGTGAAATTCAATTGCCAAAATAGCAATACCCTGAATCTGGTGTTCCAGCTGTTGCAGGCCTAGTTTAAATCTGTCCGCAACAGGGTATATTTTGTTCTGGGGTGAAATTCAATTGCCAAAATAGCAATACCATAAATCAGTGGTTTCAGCTGTGGCTGGCCAAGTTTCATAGTGTCCTGCAAATTATATATTTTGTTCTGGGGTGAAATTCAATTGCCAAAATAGTAATACCCTGAATCTGGTGTTCCAGCTGTTGCAAGCCTAGTTTAAATCTGTCCGTAACAGGGTATATTTCGTTCTGGGGTGAAATTCAATTGCCAAATAGCAATACCATAAATCAGTGGTTTCAGCTGTGGCTGGCCAAGTTTCATAGTGTCCTGCAAAGGATATATTTTGTTCTGGGGTGAAATTAAATTGCAATAATAGCAATACCCTGAATCTGGTGTTCCAGCTGTTGCAGGCCTAGTTTAAATCTGTCCGTAACAGGGTATATTTTGTTCTGGGGTGAAATTCAATTGCCAAAATAGCAATACCATAAATCAGTGGTTTCAGCTGTGGCTGGCCAAGTTTCATAGTGTCCTGCAAATTATATATTTTGTTCTGGGGTGAAATTCAATTGCCAAAATAGTAATACCCTGAATCTGGTGTTCCAGCTGTTGCAAGCCTAGTTTAAATCTGTCCGTAACAGGGTATATTTCGTTCTGGGGTGAAATTCAATTGCCAAAATAGCGATCACGTGATCCATGCGCATGGGGCGCTCTGACGTCATTCTGGAGTGCCCCCGGAGCCGCACGGACAGTAAGTATACTGCTCCCCCGCTCCACACTACTACTATGGCAGCCAGGACTTTAATAGCATCCGGGCTGCCATAGTAACCGCAAAGCATTTCGAAGACTGATCAGGATCCTGATCAGTCTTCTAATGCTTTCAGGCGACTTGCATTCTGACGGATCCGGCGGGACGGAAATGCCCGCCAGATCCTCAGAACGCAAGTGTAAAAGAGGCATAAGGCATTTAATTTTTACCCTTTAATCTAAGGTTAGTTCCCTGCCAGTGTGTGTCAGGCGCACTTCCACTGACTGTAGTGTTGCCCACTGACAGTGCCCACCACTCATACCGGGTGGCACAGTAGCTTGCCAATATATAAGGCATTTCATTTTTACCCTTTAATCTAAGGTTAGTTGCCTGCCAGTGTGTGTCACTTGTGTCAGCGTCCTGGCTGCCATGGTAACCATTCAGAAAAAGCTAAACGTCGTATCCGGCGATGCGGAGAAACAACGTTTAGCTTAAGGCCGGATCCGGATCAATGCCTTTCAATGTGCATTAATTCTGGATCCTGCCTTGCGGCAAGTGTTCAGAATTTTTGGCCGGAGCAAAAAGCGGTATTTTCTCCGGCCAAAAAATGTTCCGGTCCTGAACTGATGACATCCTGATGCATCCTGAACGGATTTCTCTCCATTCAGAATGCTTTGGGATAATCCTGATCAGGATTTTTCCGGCATAGAGCCCCGACGACGGAACTTTATGTCGGAAAACAAAAACGCAAGTGTGAAAGAGCCCTTATTTATCGGCAAGCTACTGTGCCACTCGGTATGAGTGGTGGGCACTGGCAGTGGGCACACTACAGTCAGTGGAAGTGGGCCTGACACACACTGGCAGGCAACTAACCTTAGATTAAACTGTAAAAATTAAATGCCTTATTTATCGGCAAGCTACTGTGCCACCCGGTATGAGTGGTGGGCACTGGCAGTGGGCACACTACAGTCAGGGGAAGTGGGCCTGACACACACTGGCAGGCAACTAACCTTAGATTAAAGGTTAAAAATTAAATGCCTTTTTTTGATGCAAAGTCCTGTGCCACACGGTATGAGTGGTGGGCACTGGCAGTGGGCACACTACAGTCTGTGGGCCTGCAGCTCCTCACACACGGGCAGGCCAGGCAACTGCAATATATATATATGGAGAAAAAAAAATAAAAGCAGACTAATGTAGCAGCCCTAATAAGGACTTTTTGGGGTGCTGTCAGGACGCTGTCCTTACAGCAGAGATCAGATGAGTCTCTGACTGTGAGGTACAGGGTCAAAGTTTGCTCAATGATGATGTATAGGGGGCAGACCAAACATCGCATATGTTCTCCCGCCGCGGCGAACGTGAACAAGCGAATAGTTCGGGACATCTCTACCGCCAGCTAAAGCGGTTTTTAAACCAGCATCTAAAACGCTCGTCTTAATAAATGACCCTCTATGCTTTTTGATAATTTGAATATATTGTATGGTGTTGCTATTCTTGGTGCTTTTTTGTGGCATACATACAACTCCACAATGTGGTACTGAGTCTAGCGTGTATAGGTGCAGTGCCGCAGGCCCACCAGATTTGACTCTTTTTTAATAAAGACTTAAATCTACAGCGGCTCGGAGGCCAGGAGGCTTCTGTAGATTTAAAGGAAACCTGTCATCAACTTTAGGGTCCATTTACACGTCCGCAATTCTGTTCCGCATTTTGTGGAACAGAATTGCGGACCCATTCATTTCTATAGAGACACACTATGTCTTGCCCGCAATTGCGTTCCGGAAAAAAATAGAACATGTCCTATTCTTATCTGCAATTGCAAACAAGAAAAGGCATTTTCAATATAGTGCCGGCGATGTGCGGTCCGCAAAATGCGGAACGCACATTGCCAGTTTATGTGTGTTGCGGATCCTCAAAACACACATGGACGTGTGAATGGACCCTTATGCTGCCCATACTAATGGCAGAATAAAGTAAAGACAGGTGAGTTGATTCAGTGGTCTGTCATTTATAAGAGAACTAACATCGCAATCATTGCAGACCGGGCCTGGAAAAGAGTCACAGCCACCTGAGAAGAGTCATGGTTATTCATGAATTCCTGCTCTCCTGCCCACCTGCTGATGATTGACAGTCTTCTACCTACTTTTCTCCCTTTAACCAGGACTCTTCTCAGGTAGATTTGACTCTTTTCAAGGCCTGGGCTGCAACGATTATGATGCTGGTTCTGGGCAACCACTGACTTTTAACTCATGAGTGACACACTGCTGAAATCAGCATTTCTGTCACAAATTTATGCTGCCCTCAGTGAGGTCAGCATAAAATTGATGACAGGTTCCCTTTGAGTTTGTTGCACTGCAAGGCAGGAGGATTTGCCAAAAATATGAGAGCCAAGAGCTACTGTGATTCTGTATAGTGATGAGCGGGAGGTGCCATATTCGATTTCGCGATATTTCGCGAATATTCAACTGAATATTCGTCATATATTCGTCGAAATCGAATATTCGTCATTATTTTATATATTACGAAAGTTACGCGAATTTATATTCGCACTGCGAATGAAACTTAGACCTGAGTTCCTAATGGTTGTAACTTGTATTGCTAGAATTGACGAAGATAACGAATATCACACGAATATAGCACTATATTCTCAATCTTCGTTATATTCTAGCAATACAACCATTACCCTGGGTTCAGACCTGAGCGTTCTAAAAACCATCAGCTCTAAGTTTCATTTGCGAGGCGAACATATACTCGCATTGCGAATTGATCTTAGAGCTAAATTCCTAACCCTGGGTTCACACCTGAGCGTTTTACAGCGCGCTCAAACATGAAAACCAATGCTTTCCTATGGCCCTGGTTCTCACTTGAGCGTTTTACAGCGCATTTGAACGCTCTGTAAAACGCCCGACGCATAAACAAGTAGTTGAGCTTTTTTTGGGGCGTTTGTCGCGCGTTTTGTGATTGACAACACATTACCCTGGGTTCAGACCTGAGCGTTCTTGAAACGCGCGTTTTAGTCGCGTGTATTTCAGCGCGTTTTTGCAAATAGGAAACGCGCGTTCGTACGCGCGTTCTTGTGATTGACTGACCTAAGCTCACACCTGAGCGCTTTACAGCACGCTCAAACGCGCTGTAAACGCTCAACCATGAAAACCAATGCTTCCTATGGCCCTGGTTCTCACTTGAGCGTTTTGCATGCGCGTTTGAACGCGCTGTAAACGCCCGACGCATAAACAAGTACTTGAGCTTTTTGGGGCGTTTGTCGTGCTTTTTGTGATTGACACCACAGTAGTCAATCACAAGAACGCGCGTACGAACGCGCGTTTCCTATTTGCAAAAACGCGCTGAAATACGCACGACTAAAACACGCGTTTCAAGAACGCTCAGGTCTGAACCCAGGGTAATGTGGTGTCAATCACAAAACGCGCAACAAACGCCCCAAAAAAAGCTCAACTACTTGTTTATGCGTCGGGCGTTTTACAGCGCGCTCAAATGCGCTGTAAAACGCTCAAGTGAGAACCAGGGCCAGAGGAAAGCATTGGTTTTCATGTGTTGAGCGTTTTACAGCGCGTTTGAGCGCGCTGTAAAACGCTCAGGTGTGAACCCAGGGTTAGGAATTTAGCTCTAAGATCAATTCACAATGTGAGTATATGTTCGCCTCGCAAATGAAACTTAGAGCTGAGTTCCTAATGGTTAAATTGCTAGAATATAACAAAGATTGAGAATATCACGAATTCACGAATATAGCGCTATATTCTCAATCTTCATTATATTCTAGCAACAACCATTAGCAACTCAGCTCTAAGTTTCATTCACGAGGCGAACATATACTCACATTGCGAATTGATCTTAGAGCTAAGTTCCTAATGGTTGAATTGCTAGAATATAACGAATATCGCAATGCGAATAATTCAGGTTATATTATTCGCATTAGTCAAATTTGTGAGATCGTGATTCTCACATCCGACAGTACATTTTAGCATGGAGGCGTTCCCATGAACACAGGGAGTCGGGAGAAGCGGCAACGGGCATTGACTGGAGCGGGCAGGGAGCCAGGAATCCTCCGGGCAGGTAAGAACAGCTTTTGGGAAGTGGGAAGACAACCAGAGAGCAACAAGAATTAACAAAAAAAAAAAAAATGAATATTCGAAATTGCGACTATATAGCGCTAACATACTGTATGGCCCTATTTTTTTTATTTTTTTTTCATAAACATATGAGAGACCCCAGGGATAAAAGATGGCCATGTGCATTTGCAGCTCAATGTGGTGATTTATGCAGCTTGTGCTGAGAACTGTAGAGACTTTGGGGTGAAATAATAAATGGAGCCACCGGGAAGTTACTCCATTTGGAAACTTCATCCATAAAGTTATTAAGCAGTGGAGTGAGCATTTTGACACCACAGCTATTTTGCAGTAAATTGCAAGTTTTACACAGATCTGCTATTTCACTGCCCAATATGTTGCACTTAGAACACCCCACACCCTGTAAAGAAGCACTCTCAGTATGACCAATGCTATTAAACTAGGCATACTGCCTGATAGGGTTAATCACGCTGGTTAAAATGATACCTTACTTTTGTCTGTATACTAAACAGATGCAGATATATCTGTGTTTTTATTAATATTCATACTTATTGATGAACCCTTGGAGCATTGCTTTTTTAATATCCCTGTATTCTGCACACCCCACCTTCCACCTGATTGACAGGGCTAGACATCAGCATGCAGAGAGTAGAGCTGTGTCCTAGCATGAAGATATCATATGCACTATGATAGTTAATATCTATGTTTCAAAAGCTAATATACAGATGACAGAACTGCTTGCCGGATCACTCTGGAGCAAGTGTGAAAGTACCTTAAATAAGTTTAGCTCAAGTACAATATATGATTATCGAAACCTGTGATAAATGTTAGCTTTCTAGGTATACAAAAAATAGAGTTGTCAATATTTTATGGCTGTAGTCTGGAGGTAAGTGGTCAGCCTTGAATGTAGATATTCCAGGTTCTTTGGAGAAACTTTTAGATTTTTTTCTTTAGATATTTTTTATCCCTCATTTAACCCATAATAAAAGGCTATAGCTTTAATATATTGAGAATAATGTTTTTTTATGTTTAGAAAGCTAATACATATTGCTAGTTTCTTTATAATCATATATTGTGACTGTGAATAAACCAGTAATATGTTTAAGGTTCTAAGCATAAAAACCTCAATTCTTACTATAGTAAGGTTATAGCCTTTTATTATAGGTTAAATGAGAGAAAGAAAACACAGAAGACAAAAACCTATGTCTCTCTTGTGACTTGAAATTAGGAACAGTAATATGCATTAGCTCTCTTAACATAAAAGTCCACTTTTCTCAATATAAGGCAATAATACATAGTGTATATAATATGTACATGCTAGGATACAGCTCTATGACATAGCTCTGCCCTCAGCATGCTGATATCTAGCCCTGTCAATTACAGAGAGGAGGGAGTGTGCAGAACAAGGGGGTGTTACAAAAGCAGTACTCCAAGGGTTCAGCCCCATCCCCTGGTGTTCCAATGTGCATGTTAAAACACAGATATCTCTGCAGCTGTTTAACATACAGACAAAATAAAGGTATCATTTTATTCATCAAGATAAGCCCTACCAGGCAGTATGTCTGGTATAATAGCATTGATCATGTTAACAGATGCTCTTTAAATTGTTAGGGGGTTCTACTGGGAACAGAAATGTGAATATAAACTGCTGTTTGGTTACGTTGCAGGGTTTAGAAGGGAAAGACCACATTTTGGCTTTTGCAGCACAGATTTTGAAGCATTGGTTTACGGGCACCATGTTGCTTTCAATCAGCCTCTGGGGTACAAGTATAGCCATTTTCTGACAGCCATACGTCTTTTACTTTTCACTCAAAAAAGCTGTGTGAGGACCTATTTTTTGTAGGATAAGATGCCAGTAACATTGGTTCTATTTTAGGATAGAAGAAACCTTTTGATTAGTTAAAGGAAACGGTAAGAACTCAGGCATTGCTTTTATATTTTATAATTTTTTTAATGTATGCAGCATAATGTACAGTATTTCAGTTTGTTTCTTTTTGTACAGTAAGTGGTTGTCCCACCATAAGATCGTATCCCCTATGTTTGGATAGGGAAAGGTATCTGATCAGTCAGGGTCCAACTGCTAGGAAGGTGAACGGAATAGCAGTAACATGCACACAGCTGCTTCATTCATCTGTATAGGAAGTGTACAGCGCTGACCTGTCACCAGCAATCCCATAGAGTTAAATGGAGCAGCAGTGCGCTTGTGTGACCGCTGCTGCCTTCACTCCAGTGACTCCAGCACCTCATTCTTGTGATCATTAGAGTTTTCGGTGGTCAGATCCCCACCAATCAGATACTTATCCTCTATCTTTTTTCCAACATTTATTTTATTAGTTTTTGTTTCCAAACAAGTGTACGGTTATACATTAATACAATATGTAGGGATGGTTGTGCGAGTCATATTCAAATAGCAACTTCAATTAAAAACCCTTCATTGTGTACCTAGGGCTCAAACCCTCCTATATGGAGTGCATGAACCCCAAGGAAAATCTGAGAAATCCGAAAAATATTCCCCCCATTACCTCCCACCCTTCTCTGAAACCAACCCTAAACATTCCCTTACCCAGCTCAAAGCCGTCTCTCTACTGCATTAACCCCATTGCAGCCTCTCCTTGTGTCCGGCAGCCATCCCAATAATGTGTATATTTATTATCAAAGTATAATCGCTTTAAATCAGGAATAATATTCTAGATAATTAACCCTTTTAAGTACTCGGCTATATTTTACTTTAAGGACCATGCCATTTTTTGCAAATCTGACCAGTGTCACTTTATGTGGTGATAACTTTAAAACGCTTTTTCTTATCCAGGACATTCTGAGAATTTTTTTTGTCACATATTGTACTTCATGACAGTCGAAAAATGTTATTTTTATTTATAAAAAAAATACCAAATTTACCCAAAATTTTGAAACATTTGCAATTTTCCAAGTTTCAATTTCTCTACTTCTATAATACATAGTAATACCGCCAAAAAAGTTATTGATTTACATTCCCCATATGTCTACTTCATGTATTGATCATTTTGGGAATGCCATTTCATTTTTTGGGGATGTTACAAGGCTTAGAAGTTTAGAAGCAAATCTTGAAATTTTTCTGAAATTTTCAAAAACCCACTTTTTAGGGACCAGTTCAGGTCTGAAGTCACTTTGTGAGGCTTACATAATAGAAACCACCCCATTCTAGAAACTACACCCCTCAAGGTATTCAAAACTGATTTTGCAAACATTTTTAACCCTTTAGGTTTTTCACAAGAGTTAATGGCAAATGGAGATAAAATTTCAGAATTTCGATTTTTTTGAAAATTTTCCATTTTAATCCGTTTTTTTCAGTAACAAAGCAAGGGTTAACAGCCAAACAAAACTCAATATTTATTGCCCTGATTCTGTAGTTGGCAGAAACACCCCATATGTGGTTGTAAACTACTGTATGGCCAAACAGCAGGGCACAGAAGGAAGGGAACGCCATATGGTTTTTGGAAGGCAGATTTTGCTGGACTGGTTTTTTAACACCATGTCCCATTTGAAGCCCCCCTAAGCACCCCTAGAGTAGAAACTCCATAAAAGTGACTCTATCTAAGAAACTACACCCCTCAAGGTATTGAAAACTGATTTTACAAACTTTGTTAACCCTTTAGGTGTTCCACAAGAGTTATTGGCAAATGGAGATGACATTTCTGAATTTATATTTTTGTTACCTTGCCTCAAAAAAAGTGTAATATAGAGCAACCAAAAATCATATTTACCCTAAAATGGTACAAACAAAACTGCCACCTTATCCCGTAGTTTCCAAAATGGGGTCACTTTTTTGGAGTTTCTACTGTAGGGGTGCATCAGGGGGGCTGCAAATGGGACATAGTGTCAAAAAACCAGTCCAAAAAATCTGCCTTTCAAAAACCATATGGCATTCTCTTCCTTCTACGCCCTGCCGTTTGGCCATACAGTAGTTTACGACCACATATGGGCAATGTCCACATATGGGCAATCAGGGCAATAAATATTGAGTTTTGTTTGGCTGTTAATCCTTGCTTTTTTACTAGAAAAATGGAATAAAATGGAAAATTTGCAAAAAAATTGCTGTTTTGAGACCGTTTTTATTTTTTGTTATTTACATCGTTGATCTGACTACTTTTTTTTTTGTTTCTTTCAGTTTTTCATAACAAAGCATTTAAAAAAAAATATTTTTAGTGTCTCCACTTTCGGAAAGCCATATTTTTAATTTTTATTTTTTGGGCGACTGTCTTATGTAGGGGCTTATTTTTTGCGGGATGAGATGACGGTTTGATTGACACTATCTTGGGGTGCATATGACATTTTGGTCGCTTGCTATTACACTTTTTGTTATGTAAGGTGACAAAAATGACTTTTGACGCAGTATTTATATAATTTTTTTTCTGTGTTTACCTGAGGGGTTAGGTCATGTGTTATTTTTATAGAGCAGGTTGTTACAGACACGGCGATACCTAATATGTATACTTTTTTTTATTTATTTAATTTTACACAATAATATTATTTTCGAAACAAAAAAAAATCATGTTTTAATGTCTCCATAGTCTGAGAGCCATATTTTTTTATTTTTTTGGGCGATTGTCCTATGTAGGGTCTCATTTTTTGCGGGATGAGATGATGGTTTGATTGGCACTATTTTGGGTGCCTATAACTTTTTGATCATTTGCTATTACAGTTTTTGAGATGTGAGGTGACAAAATTATATTTTTTTTTACACTGTTTTTATTTTTTAAGGTTTTTACCAGAGGGGTTAGATCATGTGATATTATTATATAGCAGGTTTTTACGGATGCAGCGATACCTAATATGTATACTTTTTTAAATGTATTTTACTTTAACACAATAACAGCATTTTAGAAAAAAAAATAATGTTTTAGTGTCTCCATATTCTGAGAGCCATATTTTTTTAATTTTTTGGGGCCATTGTCCTTTGTAGGGGCTCATTTTTTGCGGGATGAGATGGCAGTTTGATTGCTACTATTTTGAGAAGCATACGCCTTTTTGATCGCTTGGTATTACACTTTTTGTGATGTAAGGTGACAAAAAATGCCTTTTTTCACCATTTGTTTTTTTTTTTACGGTATTTACTTGAGAAGTTATGTCATGTGATATTTTTATAGAGCAGGTTTTTATGTGTGTGATCCCATCCTGTCGGGGGGCTGCTAAGGCACAGCAGCCCCCCGATGGGAGAGGGAGGGAGCATGATTCCCGAGTCCTTAAGGACCCATGACGTACCAGTACGTCATGAGTATTTCCGATCACTGCTGTTCAGCCGGCAGTCATAAGTCCTTAAGAAGTTAAGATACCTTTAACATACTCAGAGTGCTTTTTAAATCCTCTGTCAAGTATCAAGTCTCCATGTGTAGAATAATTTTTTCCCTAGTATCTTGGCTTGTTTAAGAGACTTAACCCACTAAGTGAAATGTGTTTTTGAGATGTTCTATTACTACTTCCATGGCCAAGCAATCACCAAGAGTCGGTGACCCAAAGGTGGAAGGTCCCTGTTCATTCTACATCCGCCTCCCTGATCATCCAACCCCTCCTCCGCATGCAGAATGGCAAAAGCTGGTGTCAAGGCTCCTTGGAAGCTGCTAATTTTATTCAGAACAATTCCCACTTGTGCCCAGAAGCCTCTCAGGTTTGAGCAATCCCACACACCGTGGTATAAGTCAGAGTGTGGTTTGGAGCATCTGGGGCATGCTACCAGTCTATCTGGCTTTGCAGGGGAGCTAAAATGATCAAATGCATAAATCGCATGGTGTAATATTTTAATGTTGGTTCCCCTACAAGTCTCATTCACTCTGGCGCTATATAGAGCCACCAAGCCTCTATGAACTATAGGCGCAACCTCCTCGATTCCCAAAATAATTTTCTTAAAAAGACCTGTGGGGTCCTTGGTGCCAATGCGATCTCTCAGTGTCTGATACAGAGAGGCTATTGATGGCCTATCTTGGCATTTAAGAAAGGTATCAAAGTCATTTGAACACCACTCCTGGGACATATCTCTGACTAAGGCCTTATTCACACATCCGTTGTGTTTTGCGGATCCACGGAGCCGCGGATCCGCAAAACACGGACACACCGGCAATGTGCATTCCGCATTTTTGCGGACCGCACATTGCCCGAACTCCATAGAAAATGCCTCTTGTCCGCAATTGCGGACAAGAATAGGACATGCTCTATTTTTTTTGCGGAGCCGCGGACCGGAAAATCGGCGGCGCGCTCCGCAAAATCGGATGCGGAGAGCACAGTCTGTGCTCTCCGCATCGTTCCCGGCCCCATTCACAGTCAATGGGTCCGCATGTATTCCGCAAAATTGCGGAATACATGCGGACTACATTGCGGATGTGTGAATAAGGCCTTAACCCCTACTATAGTTTCTCACCTGTAGGTACATGTAACTAGGACCTTTCAGTCCCCACCTCCCTGCCAACTCAGGCAATGTAGCCCAACAAGGTTCCGTTTCATGGAACAAATCTCCCATTCACTTCACTTCACTCCACTATCCACCCACTGCCGAAAAATTGCAGTGTCCAGTCCGGGCTTAAATGATGGGTTATGGACAAGGGGGAGGTTTGGAGAATTTGTAAGACAGATGAAAATGCGTTCTCAATACCTTCCATGTAATTATGGTGTCTCTCAAAACTAGGGGTCTCTTTATTGGGACCGGTAGCCCAGAGATCTTTGTGTGTAACAATGCCACCAGATTCCAAGGTTTAGCAAATTGTTTTTCCAGTTGTAAGTTGTATTAGTAAGTAGTACAATGTATCTTTAATCCAATCCAAGATATGGTGGCTAATATACAGTATGTTAGATTATAACCTCTTATATCTGGCAGATTAAGTCCTCCCTGTTCCTTTTTGAGCATGAACTTCTCCAAAGAGATTCTCAGTCTGTTCCCCTACCATATAAATCTAAGAAACCTACGCTCTAACAGTTGGATGTCGGCATGGTGTAAGAGTAGTGGGATAGTCTGGAGGGGATACAACAGCTTTGACATACATATCATTCTAATTAGGTGGCACCTCCCCGCCAAAGAAAGTGGTAAACAGTGCCATCTATCCAAGTTGTTTAGTATTTTAGAAATCAGGGGAGGAAAATTGAATTGGTATAGGGAGTGGGGTACTCTTCCTATTTTAATTCCCAAGTAGGTGATGTGAGATTTGACCTGCGTTATTTAAAAGTGGGGTGGCATTTTGGGTGACCGTCTGTCAACTGGGGTTAGAGATAGAAGTTTGCATTTAGATGTATTTATCCGATACCCTGAGTATTCGCCAAATCTTTTTAGAGCATCAAAGATGTGGTCTATTTGCTCCTTTGGTCTAGCTAGAAATAACACCACATTGTCAGCGAATAGGGCTGCTTTAAGTTGGCGGTCACCCACTGTTATATCATAAAACAGATTAGATTGACACAAGTACCTGGTAAGTGTCTTAAAGCTAGATTAAATAGGAGGGGTGATAGTTGGCACCGCTTTTGTGTTCCCTTATGTAGTTGGGAGGGGAATGAAAGGAAACGCTGAGAGTAAACTCGTGCCCGAGGGTTGCTATACAATTAGGAGAGGAAGACCCTGAATGTTCCCTCAAAACCCATCTTGTCTAGCACCACGCCCTGCCACCTCCACCGCACATTGTCAAAGGCCTTTTCTGTATCCAATGAGAGCAGGGCAGGTGTTTCCCCCCCTCGAGAGGTCGTGCACGTGGTCCAGGACCGACAAAATGGTTCTAATGTTCGTCACCGCGGACCGCCCCTGGACAAATCCGACTGCTCTGGGGTTATCAGGGAGGGTAGAAATACAGCTTTTCGGTCAGCCAAGATTTCAGATAACAGTTTGGTATCTACATTGATGAGTGTTATGAGTCTATATGACCCTGGCAGCAGAGGGTCCTTCCCTGGTTTGGGAAGTAGCTTGATGTATGAGATGTTATTCCTATCTGGATATGCATTCCCTTTCAGTATGTCATTAAACAGTTTCAATAAGGATGAAGTAACCTGGGGCATCAGGGCTTTGTAAGGCCATCAGGGCCCAGGGCCTTTGAGTTCCCCAACTGTTTAATAACAGACTGGAGTTCCTCCGTTATAATATCTGTTTTCAGGGACTGAAGCTGTTCAAGGCTAACTTTAGGGAGAGAAATCTGGTCCAGTAGTGCGTCAGCTAAACTGAAATGGGTGTCATCCCTATAAAGTGTCTCATAAAAAGACCCCAGAATCGAGTTATTGGTGGCGGGGTTAATGACTACCTTGACCTCGGGGTCTCTCAGGCTTGATATATATTGTGGTGACTTGTAGTCAATTCCAGAGGCTTCAGCTACCTCCTGTAGCTGTGAGGGCTGGATCGGGCTGGGTTCTCTGCAGCTAGTAGGCGGGGTGGGACTCCACCATCTCGCTCAGCATGGTGTTTGCGGCCGTACCTTTGTAGCTCGATATTTTCCGTCTTCTGCTCTGCAGAAGGTACTGGTCCATGAACCGGGGTGCCAGGTGTTGCAGGGGACCAATTCCCACCAGATGAGCCCCTTATCAATGGTTAGAGGTCAGCGGAGCCGGGTTTTGTGAGGCCAGGTTGCGGAGCTTCCTCACTGCGTCGTGCATCCCAGTGCCGGAACCGGAAGTCCTTATCCTCTATCTTGTGGATAGGGCATGAGATCTTGGGTCTTGTTCACATTTACATTTTTCACAGAATGCATGCTGTACAGGAGGCTGGCAGAGGAAAGATTGTGCAGAGGCAGCGGCGAGTCATTGGCTGCAGTGGTCACATGCCCCTCATTAGAGATGGCCCGAACTATTCTCTAGCGAACAGTTCCCGGCGAACATAGCTTGTTCGCGTTCGCCGCGGCGGGCAAACATATGCGATGTTCGGTCCGCCCCCTATACATCATCATTGAGCAAACGTTGACCCTGTACCTCACAGTCAGCAGACACATTCCAGCCAATCAGCAGCATACCCTCCCTCCCAGACCGTCCCACCTCCTGCACAGCATCCATTTTAGATTCATTCTGAAGCTGCAGTCTTTAGTGAGAGGAGGGTCAGTGTAGTTGCTGCTGATTTAATAGGGAAATTGATAGCTAGGCTAGTGTATTCAGTGTCCACTCCAGTCCTGAAAGACTCATCTGATCTCTGCTGTAAGGACAGCGTCCTGACAGCACCCCAAAAAGCCCTTTTTAGGGCTGCTGCATTAGTCTGCTTTTTTTTTTTTCTCCATATATTGTGACACAGTGAGAGGTTTGGTGGTAAAAAACAGGTATTTTCCTCTCAGCCTGTGCTGCTGGGTTGATTGCAGCCAGGTGAGGGCAAATACTGGACCGGATTTTAGATGCCGGTCTGGGTTTTTGGGTTAATACCTAGCTGCCTTTAAAAGACAGCTGGGTTTATGCAAAGCTCTCTCTCTGTGTTTGGGATCTGAGCCCTGTGCTGGGCTGAAAAGCTGAGACCTGTGTGTCAGGAGAGCAGGCCATGTAAAGACGGTCAGTGGACTTTTTGTGTTGCCGAGCATTCAGGTGTGAACTGACACCTAGGATTTGAGGTGATAAACCTGGAAACTGCTGGTGTTCTGTGGAGCTCTCAGGGCTGGAAGCAAGAGCTTGTAAAGAGGCGTGCAGTCTGCCTGGAAGCCTGAGGTTGGACTTTCCTGCGGCTGGGCTGACAGCCAGGTGCGAACACGCACCTAAATCACACAGGTGATTTGATTCTGTCTTGGACTTTTGTTTTGCCTCAAGTTTTTGCTGTGTGTGTGAAGTAACACTAAGTGACTGTTTTGAGTTTTGTTTGTGCAAGTGTGAAATAAAACACTGTTTGCTGCACTACCTGGACTCCCTTTGCCTCAATACTGCACCCGCACCACTGTCTACCAGAGCAACTCCCCACAATATATATTGCAGTTGCCTGGCCTGCCCGTGTGTAAGGAGGAGCTGCAGGCCCACAGACTGTAGTGTGCCCACTGCCAGTGCCAACCACTCATACAGTGTGGCACAGGACTTTGCATCTAACAAAGTCATTTAATTTTTACACTTTAATCTAAGGTTAGTTGCCTGCCAGTGTGTGTCAGGCCGACTTTCCCTGACTGTAGTGTGCCCTCTGCCAGTGCCCGCCACTCATAGCGTGTGGCACAAGCATTTAATTTTTACACTTTAGTCTAATTTCAGTTGCTTGCCTGCTGCCAGTGTGTGTCAGGCCGACTTCCACAGACTGTAGTTTGCCCACTGCCAGTGCCTGCCACTCATACCGTGTGGCACAGTATTTTGCCGATAAATAAGGCATTTAATTTTTACACGTTAGTCTAATTTCAGTTGCTTGCCTGCTGCCAGTGTGTGTCAGGCAGAGGCAGGCCACCCCGCAGGGGCCGTCGTGGTCGTGGTGCTGTGATTTTCACTGGCCCTGGAATAATGCCCAGTGTTCAGAGGCCACGTACCCTGAACCCGAAAAATTCTGAGGACATAGTTGACTGGCTTAGACAGGACACCCAATCTTCAACAGCTTCTGCTAAGAACCTTGACGCACCATCCTCCTCCAGCTCAGCTTCGGTCACCTGCTCTCAAGTTACCACGCTCCCGCCTGCCGCCACCACCACCACTACCACCACAGCCACCACAGCCGCTTCACTTGATCCGCCAGAGGAGTTATTTACACATCAGTTGGATGCAATTAGTGATGCGCAACCATTATTGCCAGATGATGTAGATTACAGGGATATTTCTCAGTCAGGCAGGATTACACACGTACAGTGTGATGATGATGATGTTGTACCCGCTGCTACTTCCTTTGCTGAGGTGTCAGATACAAGTGAAGCGGTTGATGACGATGTGTCCACAGATGCCACGTGGGTGCCTGCTCGAAGAGAAGAAAAGAGGGAAAGTTCAGAAGGGGAGACAGAGAGGAGGAGGAGACGAGTTGGAAGCAGGGGGAGGTCGTCACAAGGAGTTAGTTGGTGACACCGCCACAACTTGCAGGCAGGCCTACTGCCACCTCCTTTACTCCTATTCCATCCTCTTCGATATCCTCCTCGGCTGAGTCCTCTTCTGCTGCGGCGTCTGGCTGCACATCAACTGAATCCCCTCAGCTCCCCAGGGGTTATTCCACATCCCGGATACGACAGTGTCACGCTGTCTTGGGGTTGACTTGCCTGAAAGCAGAGAGCCACACAGGACCAGCACTCCTGTCCGCCCTGAACGCACAGATGGATCAGTGGCTGACCCCGCACCAACTGGAGATCGGCAAAGTGGTGTGTGACAATGGAACAAATTTGTTGTCGGCATTGAATTTGGGCAAGTTGTCACATGTGCCGTGCATGGCACATGTGTTGAATCTCATCGTACAATGCTTTGTGTCTAAGTACCCAGGCTTATAGGACGTCCTCAAGCAGGCCAGGAAGGTGTGTGGCCATTTCAGGCGTTCCTACACTTTTACGATATTCAGCGGCGAAACAACATGCCAGTGAGGCGCTTGATTTGCAACGGCCCGACAAGTTGGAATTTAACACTCCTAATGTTTCGACTGCCTGCTCCAACAAGAGAAAGCCGTCAACGAGTATTTGTATGACTGGGGTGCTAGGACAGCCTCTGCGGAGCTGGGATTTTTTTGCCACGTTACTGGAGGCTCATGCGCAATGCCTGTAGGCTCATGCGTCAAGTCGCACCCAAGGCACCATCAGCGACCTCATCCCATTTGTTTTCTTACTGGAGCGTGCCCTGCGAAGAGTGCTGGTTCAGGCTGTAGATGAGCATGAAGAGGAAGAGAAGGAGTTGTGGTCACCATCACCACCAGAAACAGCCTTGTCATCATCGCTTGCCGGACCTGCGACAACGCTTGAAGAGGAGTATGAGGAAGAGGAGTCAAAGGAGGAATTTGGCTTTGAAGAGGAGGAAGACCAACCACAGCAGGCACCCCAGATTCACCTATCTGGGTCCCGTGGTGTTGTACGTGGCTGGGGGGGAAGAACAGACCATCAATTACATCAGTGAGGACGAAGAACGGGAAATGAGTAGCTCTGCATCCAACCTTGTTCAAATGGGGTCTTTCATGCTGTCATGTCTGTTGAGGGACCCTCGTATAAAAAGGATGAAGGAGAACAACCTGTACTGGGTGGCCACGCTACTAGACCCCCGGTATAAGCAGAAAGTGGCAGAAATGTTACCAAATTACCGAAAGTCGGAAAGGATGCAGCAGTTCAAAACCAAACTAAAAAATATGCTTTACACAGCTTATAAGGGGGATGTCACAGCACAATGGGAATCTAACAAGGGAAGAGGTGAGTGTAATCCTCCTCCTACCACGACAGCAAGGACTGGACGATTTACAGATGTGTTGTTGATGGAGGACATGCGGAGCTTTTTCAGTCCTACACATTGCCACAGCCCTTCGGGATCCAGCCTTAGAGAACGACTCGACCGACAGGTAGCAGACTACCTCGCCTTAACAGCAGATATCGACACTCTGAGGAGCGATTAACCCCTTGACTACTGGGTGTGCAGGCTTGACCTGTGGCCTGAGCTATCCCAGTTTGCGATAGAACTTCTGGCCTGCCCTGCTTCAAGTGTCCTGTCAGAAAGGACCTTTAGTGCAGCAGGAGGCATTGTCACTGACAAGAGAAGTCGCCTCGGTCAAAAAAGTGTGGATTACCTCACCTTCATAAAGATGAATGAGGCATGGATCCCGAAAGGAATGACAGTGGGGGATACGTTTGACTAAAAAAAGGCCTGATGACATGCCTTGGCCTCAAAATGGTCCCCACGCTGCTGTATTTAATGTCTGCATACCGGATGACTTTCGTGAATTCTTCGCCAACAACTAGGGTTCAAGCCGCAATGTTTTAGTCACTTTTCTGCCTGGAAAACATCAATTTTCCCGGCCGCGGCTACAACAGCGGCTGCAACAATGCCATTATTTGTCAGGCATGTGTACATGCCTAATTTTTCTGTCCTATGGTGCTGCACTGTGGCTGCAAAAACAAAACAAAAAAAAAAGGCACATACATGTGTCAATTCCCCTTCGTGATCAGTACCTTGTTGTGGTGAAGGGGCTTGCGTATCACAATGAAGCGATCACCTCTATGAGTGTGTTGACAATGTTGGCACAGTCCAGATGATAAGGTCGTTGCTTCATTGTGAACAGACCAAAAGTGATCGGCTGGATAATTTTTCATAAAAAAACCATTAATTCTCTTTGTGATCATCTAAGGTGATCATTAAAGCCTACTAGGCCAACAATGGGCCCACACTGCAGAATCATTGTTTTCTGGGTCACTTAACTGTCACTGAACTACCTCAGCACGACCATAGGCTTTGAAAAACCGCCATCGCCTGCAATCTCCCAAACGTGCGCACGAGCACGGTCATCACTACACCAAGATTGACGCATAGAGGAATAAAATTTATGTCATGAGTGTGTCAACTATTGACAACTCTTTGCGGTGCATTAAAAGGGGAGTTTGGTCTGTCACTGTGAAGCGGGCGTTACCCTTACACTACCTGATCGATACAACATCATACCTGATCGTATACACACTGGATGTTTTAAAGCACGTTATTCCAAACAATTTAGGAATGTTAGGTGACTTATGCCCTTTATGGATTAAAACCCAACTCTGCGTCAACTATGTAATTTTCCATGGGAGTTTTGCCATGGATCCCCCTCCGGCATGCCACAGTCCAGGTGTTAGTCCCCTTGAAACAACTTTTCCATTACTATTGTGGCCAGAAAGAGTCCCTGTGGGTTTTAAAATTCGCCTGCCTATTAATGTCTATGGCGGTTCGCCCGGTTCGCCCGTTCGCGAACATTTGCGGAAGTTCGCGTTTGCCGTTTGCGAACGGAAAATTTTATGTTCGCGTCATCACTACCCCTCATTAAAAGGGATGCTAAAAATTACAGTAAATACATTTAAAACAAGTGTAAAATAGCCACAGGAGTGGAGTTTACATGGGATGAGGAGGTTGCAAAAAGTGTGTCTGTGGCAGGGGAGCACCATACAAAAATTTGCTGTGGAGCCCAGTCAGTTCCAGCTACGCCCCTGGCTTGGTGTCAATACCCACTGACGTACAGGTGAGCGCATTCCAGGTAACATAGTAACATAGTATATACAGTAAGACCGAAAAAAGACATTTGTCCATCCAGTTCGGCCTGTTTCCTACAAGTTGATCCAGAGGAAGGCAAAAAACCCCTGTGAGGCAGAAGCCAATTTTCCCCACTTAAGGGGAAAAAATTCCTTCCCGACTCCAATCAGGCAATCAGAATAACTCCCTGGATCTATTCGCGGTAACCTATATTAATCCAAATAATGAACCAGCAATGATCAACCGCAGCATAGTCATACTCCATCATGTGGTGTTGTGGCAGGAATGTCCCATGTACTCGGCCCATGGTTGTCATATTTTCATGAATTTTTGGTGCTTCCCGGCCTTCCAACTATATACAGTAATTCTTCCATTCTGTAAATTTGGCTCACTGTATCTTTCCATTTCACAAAAGCAGGAAGATCTTTTTGCAGCCAACACCGATGAAAGAGGGTTTTGGCCCGGGAAGTTAGGTGCATAGTTTTGGAAAGGGACATTATTTGAGAAGCTTATATAGATTTAAAAAAAGTTGCTCAGTTGCCCATAGCAACCGATCACATCCCACATTTTCTTTTTTAGAACTGAGGATTGGTCTGATTAGTTGCTATGGTCAACTAAGCAAGTTTTCTTATACACCAGTTTCATAAATCTCCCTCTAGTGTATCTATCTATCTATCATCTATCTATCTGTCCAACTCACTTCTACAGTTCTTAAAATCGCATCAGTTCAAGGAATCATTCATTAGTAGATTTATGTCCCAGTTCCCCTTGAGTGGTCTTAGTGGCCCTTTATGTTTGTTACCATCTCACTACATACATGAATACATATATCCAATAGAAATGACTATGGGACCAGTGAATACAATGATACAAGACACGTGAGGAGATTTCCAGCAGTTCCTGGTCTTAGTTATTTTGTAGATTTACCTGTAACATGGAGATAAACTCTTCTAGATTGTGTACTGTATGCATCTGTATTTCTGTCTCCTGGATAATAATTTTTGCTTCCATCATCTCTTCTCACATTATCTATCCGCAGGGTGCAGCTGTTTTCTCCTGGTACCAGTGAGGTCCGGTCTCTGTATTCCGCCATTACTGAAGATGAGTCCCTGGTGTTAAGGATCTCTGGATAACCCCATCTAGCATATAAGTACCACACAATGCTGGACGTCCCTGAGGTCCTGGCAGGATGATATGTACAAGGAATCTCCACACAGGAGCCGATCAGAGCAGAAATTCTAGAAGGGAACGTCCAGTCCTGACACACAGAACCCAGATAGAAGCCTGGAAACAATCAGCAGGACAAGAGGCTGGAGTTACAGAATCTCATTATATATCGTATTATTATGTAATTGTGAGACTACTTACCTTGACAGATGAGGAGAAGACAAATCTGCTTCACGGCATTCATTCTGTATTAGATTTGTTGGTGACTAAATTCAAGAACTGTCATATGTAGAATGTGAAAGAGATACAAAAAGTAATTACCACCAGTGCATCCCAGTAAGACAAAGGCAGAATGGGGCAGTAGTAACCTCATAGTAAAGCCAGATATCCTATACTATACAACATCACCATTTGTATCCCAGCCAGAAAGTCATGTTACTGTCATTATAATTATCTACATGTCTTTATTTATCAACAAAATAATGACTAAATATACAGTATGTACATAAACGTGTAGGGGGGCAGTCACTCCGGTAATAAAGTCTCAGTAATAAATCTGGAATAAAAATCAATAACATAGCCAACCACACCCACTTTTAAACTGGAGTAAATGCACTATTTTGGGCAATTGAGCCATAAAAGTTGCAAAAGCCACATTTTGTAACTTTTTTAACCCAGAATTCTGGAGTGACGGTAAGATAAATCAGCCCCATGTCATTTTTTATTCATATTCCATTATACCTACCCACAAAAATCCACAAAACGATCCCACCCTATAGTGAGAGGGAGAGAAAACAAACATTTAAAATAATCCTAAAATCAAACCATATATCCATCAAGGAAAAATTCTCCATTTATTAAAACCTTCAGCCTTAACGGGAATCTGTCATTAACTTTATGCTGCCCATACTAACAGCAGAATAAAGTAGAGACGGGTGAGTTGATTTCAGCAGTCTGTGATTTATACGTTAAAGGGAATATATATAAAATATACTATATATAAAATATACTAGTATTACTGGCCTGTGTCTTGTAATTTGTCTATAAAATCGCTTTTATTAGACCATTCGCTACCAGCGCCGTAGCGATATGCGAACATGACGCCCGCTCGCACGTGCAGCGGGCATCATGGCTGGCAGATCTCTGCTGTTTCATTAAGCAAAGACCTGTGGCTAATGATCATACTTTTTTTTTACAAAATTTAAAAATAAATATATTTAAAAAAAAATATGTAAAAGTTTAAAATCACCCCTCTTTCCGTATAATTAAAAAATAAATACCTAAATAACAATAAATATAAACATTATGGGTATCACCGTGACCGAAAACGCCAATACTATTAAATAGAAAAAAAAATTCCAATATGGCAAATGGCATACTGGAAAAAAGGGTTAAAAAGACTGATTTGCCATTTTTTCATTGCTTTGCTTACCCAAAATAATGTAATAAGATGTGATCAAAAAGTCACACACACTCCAAAATGGTATCAATAAAAAGAAACATTGTTTCTTAGCCAAACATAGTTGACTGGCTTAGACAGGACACCCAATCTTCTACAGCTTCTGCTAAGAACCTTGACGCACCATCCTCCTCCAGCTCTGCTTCGGTCACCTGCTCTCAAGTTACCACGCTCCCGCCCGCCGCCACCACCACCCCTACCACCACCACAGCCGCTTCATTTGATCGTCAGAGGAGTTATTTACACATCAGTTGGATGCAATTAGTGATGCGCAAGCATTATTGCCAGATGATGTAGATTACAGGGATATGTCTCAGTCAGGCAGGATTACACACATGGACGTACAGTGTGATGATGATGATGATGATGATGATGTTGTACCCGCTGCTGCTTCCTTTGCTGAGGTGTCAGATACAAGTGAATCGGTTGATGATGACGATGTGTCCACGGATGCCACGTGGGTGCCTGCTCGAAGAGAAGAAGAGGGGGAAAGTTCAGAAGGGAAGACAGAGAGGAGGAGGAGACGAGTTGGAAGCAGGGGGAGGTCGTCGCAAGGAGCTAGTGGCACAGTCAGACAGCATGTATCGGCACCCGGGGTCAACCAGACAGCACGCCAGTCAACGCATGCTTTTGCCACCACCAGAATGCCATCATTGCAAAGCTCAGCAGTGTGGCATTTTTTTTGTGTGTCTGCCTCTGATAACAGCAATGCCATTTGCAACCTGTGCCAAAAGAAACTGAGTCGTGGGAAGTCCAACACCCACCTCGGTACAACTGCTTTGCAAAGGCACACGATCTCACATCACAAACGCCTATGGGATAAAAACATGAGTACAAGCAGCACACAAACTCAAAGCCACCATGCTCCTCCTGGTCCAGCATCTTCAGCCACGTCAACCACTGCTGTCCTCCTTGCCCCCTCTCTACCACCCGCCACTCCGCCTCTCACCTTCAGCAGTTCCTGCTCATCTGCCCACAGTCAGGTGTCTGTTAAGGAAATGTTTGAGCGTAAGAAGCCAATGTCACAGAGTCACCCCCTTGCCCGGCGTCTGACAGCTGGATTGACGGAACTCTTAGCCCGCCAGCTTTTACCATACCAGCTGGTGGAGTCTGAGGCCTTCAAAAAATTTGTCGCTATTGGGACACCACAGTGGAAGGTACCCGGGCGAATTTTTTTTTCAAAAAAGGCAATCCCAAACCTCTACAATGTTATTGAAAAGGAAGTCATGGCATCTCTGGCACACAGTGTTGGGGCAAGGGTCCATCGGACCACTGATACCTGGTCTGCAAAGCACGGTAATGGCAGGTATATCACGTACACTGTGCATTAGGTCAACCTGCTGACGGCTGACAAGCATGGAATGTGTGGCTCCGCAGCGGAGTTGGTGACACCGCAACGACTTGCAGGCAGGCCTACTGCCACTTCCTCTACTCGTACTCCATCCTCTTCAATATCCTCCTCAGCTGAGTCCCCTTCTGCTCCGGCGTCTCACTGCACATCAACTGAATCCCCCCAGCTCCCCAGGGGCTATTCCACATCCCGGATACGACAGTGTCACGCTGTCTTGGGGTTGACTTGCCTGAAAGCAGAGAGCCACACAGGACCAGCACTCCTGTCCGCCCTGAACGCACAGGTGGATCAGTGGCTGACCCCGCACCAACTGGAGATCAGCAAAGTGGTGTGTGACAATGGAACAAATTTGTTGTCGGCATTGAATTTAGGCAAGTTGTCACATGTGCTGTGCATGGCACATGTGTTGAATCTCATCGTACAACGCTTTGTGTACCCAGGCTTATAGGACATCCTCAAGCAGGCCAGGAATGTGTGTGGCCATTTCAAGTGTTCCTACACGGCCATGGCGCACTTTTCCGAAATTCAGCGGCGAAAAAACATGCCAGTGTGGCGCTTGATTTGCGACAGCCCAACACGTTGGAAATCAACACTCCTAATGTTCTACCGCCTGCTCCAACAAGAAAAAGCCGTCAACGAGTATTTGTATGACCGGGGTGCTAGGACAGCCTCTGCGGAGTTGGGTATTTTTTGCCACGTTACTGGACGCTCATGCGCAATGCCTGTAGGCTCATGCGTCCTTTTGAGGAGGTGACAAACCTAGTCAGTCGCACCGAATGCACCATCAGCGACCTCATCCCATTTATTTTCTTCCTGGAGCGTGCCCTGCGAAGAGTGCTGGATCAGGCTGTAGATGAGCATGAAGAGGAAGAGTTGTGGTCACCATCACCACCAGAAACAGCCTTGTCATCATCGCTTGCCGGACCTGCAGCAACGCTGGAAGAGGAGTATGAGGAAGAGGAGTCAGAGGAGGAATGTGGCTTTGAGGAGGAGGAAGACCAACCACAGCAGGCACCCCAGGGGTCACCTATCTGCGACCCGTGGTGTTGTACGTGGCTGGGGGGGAAGAACAGACCGTCAATGAAATCAGTGAGGACGAGGAACGGGAAATGAGTAGCTCTGCATCCAACCTTGTGCAAATGGGGTCTTGTCTGTTGAGGGAGCCTCGTATAAAAAGGATATAGGAAAACAACCTGTACTGGGTGGCCTCGCTACTACCCCCGGTATAAGCAGAAAGTGGCAGAAATGTTACCAAATTACCGAAAGTCGGAAAGGATGCAGCAGTTCAAAACCAAACTAAAAAATATGCTTTACACAGCTTATAAGGGGGATGTCACAGCACAACGGGAATCTAACTGGGGAAGAGGTGAATGTAATCCTCCTACCACGGCGGCAAGGACTGGACGTTTTACAGATGTGTTGTTGACAGAGGACATGCAGAGCTTTTTCAGTCCTACACATTCCCACAGCCCTTCGGGATCCAGCCTTAGAGAACGACTCGACCGACAGGTAGCAGACTACCTCGCCTTAACAGCAGATATCGACACTCTGAGGAGCAATAAACCCCTTCACTACTGGGTGAGCAGGCTTGACCTGTGGCCTGAGCTATCCCAGTTTGCGATAGAACTTCTGGCCTGCCCTGCTTCAAGTGTCCTGTCAGAAAGGACCTTCAGCGCAGCAGGAGGCATTGTCACTGACAAGAGAAGTTGCCTCGGTCAAAAAAGTGTGGATTACCTCACCTTCATAAAGATGAATGAGGCATGGATCCCGAAGGGACTGACAGTGGGGGATACATACGTTTGACTAACAATAGGCCTTGGCCTCAAAATGGTCCCCACGCTGCTGTATTTAATGTCTGCATACCGGATGACTTTCGTTAATTCTCCGCCACCAACTAGGGTTCAAGCCGCAATGTTTTAGTCACTTTTCTGCCTGGAAAACATCAATTTTTCCGGCTGCTGCTACATCAGCGGCTGCAACAGTGCCATTATTATTCAGGCATGTGTACATGCCTAATTTTTCTGTCCTATGGTGCAGCACTGTGGCTGCAAAAACAAACCAAAAAAAAAAGGCACATACAAGTGTCAATTCCCCTTCGTGATCGTTACCTTGTTGTGGTGAAGGGGCTTGCGTATCACAATGAAGCGATCACCTCTATGAGTGTGTTGGCAATATTGGCACACCCCAGATGATAAGGTCGTTGCTTCATTGTGAACAGACCAAAAGTGATCGGCTGGATAATTTTTCATAAAAAAAAACATTACGTTTCTTTGTGATCATCTAAGGTGATCATTAAAGCCTACTAGGCCAACAATGGGCCCACACTGCAGAATCATTGTTTTCTGGGTCACTTAACTGTCACTGAACTACCTCAGCACGACCATAGGCTTTGAAAAACCGCCATCGCCTGCAGTCTCCTGAACGTGCGCACAAGCACAGTCATCACTACACCAAAATTAACGCATAGAGGAATAAAATTTATGTCATGAGTGTGTCAACTATTGACAACTCTTTGCGGTTGTTTGCGGTGCATTAAAAGGGGAGTTTGGTCTGTCAGAGTTTGGTCTGTCAATGTCTGTGAAGCGGGCGTTACCCTTACACTACCTGATCGATACAACATCATACCTGATCGTATACACACACTGGATGTTTTAAAGCACATTATTCCAAACAATTTAGGAATGTTAGGTGATTTATGCCCTTTATGGATTAAAACCAGACTCTGCGTCAACTACGTAATTTTCCATGGGAGTTTTGCCATGGATCCCCCTCCGGCATGCCACAGTCCAGGTGTTAGTCCCCTTGAAACAACTTTTCCGTTACTATTGTGGCCAGAAAGAGTCCCTATGGGTTTTTAAAATTCGCCTGCCTATTAAAGTCTATGGCGGTTCGCCCAGTTTGCGAACATTTGCATAAGTTCGCGTTCGCGTTCGCGAACAGAAAATTTTATGTTCGCGACATCACTAGTTGACAGGTGGAAGTTTGAATCGCAGTGCATTACTCGTGTGTGGCTCGCGTGAAAATGGTCTCAAGCTATTTTAAAGAAGTCGAGGAAGATCTCCTGATCACTGTAAGTAATTCCACATTACAGCACTGTATTACATATCACATGCTTGTTATTCCAATGTATTTATACAAATTCACATGTTATCTTGCTTGAGTGCATAATAACCCTGTCAAAGCCAGAGGTTTTCTTGTTTGCCTCTGTAAGGGATCTTCTCTTATTCGGGGGTCATTCTCACAGAATTATCTTCACAAACAGCGGGTTTCAGGTCCAAACAGTGCAATTTATTTGACACTCTTCAAACACTGCATGGCATAAAACAAAAGCCTGCCCAGCTAGGCACTACCTAAACATAATAAACATCGTATCCCTAACTCGGCTATACGATAGCGTTCACACATGGAACCAGGTGCGGCTCACCCCAGCCATACGATACTCCAGCCCTCAGGCTGTAACAAGTGCAGTACCTTTATACAGGGGTTGTGGTCTAGCAGTCCTCCCGACTCTGACCTTTCAACGCTTGTTCCCGGTCATCACCGAGTCCCCCAAAGTCCAGGCTATTGTGTAGCCTCTTGGCTCCTCAGCCTTGCCTTGCTGAGACCACACTGACAGAGCCTCAGCAGGCCTCTGTCTGCACACTCTCCAGAGTCAGAGACCCCACCCATGTCCAACAAGAGGATTAAATAGCATCCCTGGACATGGGCATTGTCCAAAATCCCGGACTGGAGCATGGGGAACAGGCACCCACCCAGCACATTGCCTGTTCCCAGTAAAAGCCCGCCCTGGACTAGCTGGAGCCAGCTAAGCTAGTTATCTTAGTGTCCACCAACTAACTTAGTGGCCAACTATATCTAGACTAGGGCCCTTACTTCACCAAGGCCGGGCCCCTTGGTGACACGCTCCTGGTGCAAACAACACCCCTTGTTCATGCTTCCCCGGGACTTTGCTACACGCCTCCTATTCACATTGCCACACCTCTTATTTCGCTCACTGCCTTCAAAGAGCCATCACTTTTTTATTTGCCTGTTCACATAGCCATATGAGGGCTTGTTTTTTGCGGGACAAGTTGTACTTTCTAACTCCGCCATTTAATATTGCATAGGATGTATTGGGAAGCCAAACAAAATGCAAAATGTACAAAAATTTCAAAATAAAAGCAATGCCACCCCAGTTTTACAGGTTTGCAACCCCTTAAAGACACATGACGCAACGGTTCGTCATGTGTAGTTCCCATCACCGCTACGCGGCAGGCAGTGATCAGAACTGGGTGCCTGCTGAAATCAATCAGCAGGCACCCTGGGACAATGCGCTGGGGGGTCAATTCAGACCTGCTGTTTGCGGCTTTTCCGTGTAACTGGGCGGTGGGTGCAGTGGCTATCGGGTCACCGTGCTGCTGTAATGGGGACCTGATAGCAGGGAAGGCCTGCGTCCGCATATCTACATAGACAGTGGTCTACTTTTGCTACCAACACGCCCGTCTTCCAAACAGTCCTCAGAGCGGTATCAGTCTGATGAAGGCACTATTGTGGCTGAAACGTCACACGCATGTACATGGGAACCCGACCTCCAGTAGCGCACCTCTAAAGAGTGCCACAAGCTGTTCTGTATAATCCATGTTTAAACAACTGCCAGATGACGTACAGCTATGTCATTGGGCGTGAAGGGGTTAATGATAGGTGCACTAAGTATTGTTATGACATCACACCACTATGTCTGGTAGCATGTATGTATGGACACATTGGACAGCAGAGAAACATCTTTCATATGCACAATGCACATCCATTTTCCTGCCTCACAGTGCATACCCCAAAGTATATAACCCACACCGTACACCTCACAGTGTATACCCCACATTGTATACTCCACACTATATACCCCACACCGTATACCCCAAAGTGTATATCCCTCCACACACACACACAGTCTTTGGATTCTAATATGCGTCTGGTTGGTCAGGAGAAGTAATGTTTGACCGCCATTATTTGCTGGTTCATTTAGCGTTACCCAGGGTGCACCATGTGAAGGCGGACCAGCTGTACACCCCATACTGTACCGTCACCTCACTAGACGGTACATCTCTCCTCAGATGGCCAATATCCGATTGCTCATACCTCACACACATACAATTTCAATACAATCCGATTGTATAACTGTAACATTAAATCTAATATTTTACTTTCAAACACTCAAAATTTTTTGGTTGTGTTGAGATTACATTAATTTCTAATACTTTGATTTTACAAACTTGGGATTATATGGTTGCATTTTTATCCTGCAGCGAATGCTAGAGATGGAGTATGACACCACCAGGTCCCGCTTGGAGAAGCAGCGGATCCTGAGGAGGACCGTGAGCACAGTGGCAAACACAAGCGAATGGCCATTATAAAAATGTGGTCCGACCTGAAGAGGAGACACCAGGATCGGATCACTGAGATGCGAAACAAAATCTGCCCAGGTACAATGCTTACATAACTTTTGTATCTTACAGCAACACTCTGTAATGTATAGGTACATTTATGCTTTATGAGGTTTTTATAACTTATGAAAATTTTGTCATTATAGGTGTTGCCGTCCCCTCAGTCCACTGCGGGGCTTCAAAAAGGAGGAAGAGCAGGAGCAGGCAGTATCCTTTGCCCCTACCCCACAGCATGAGGATGCCGGACCCCCAGACCACCCCGGTTCTCATGAGGAGAATGAGGAGGAGGAGCTGGTGACCACCCCCCGCCAGGAGGGTAAATAATATGTGTTGTGGGTGTTTTAACTCAGTCACTGGTGTCAGTTTATTCCAGAAAACCATAACAAACATGTTAAATCTTTATCCTTCATGCTTTCTGACATAACTGTATGACCAAATAACAAGTGACTTGCTGCATTTCGACGTATAAAGTGTCACAGCCCCGGAGTCTCCGCTCTCCCCAGAAGCAGACACAAGTGGTAAGCCGGCAAGGACCAATCAGAGTGTTCACTTGCTAGTAAGCACTCCGATTGTTTTGTCTCTGCAGACTAACCAATCGTAGCGCAGCACTTTAAAAAAAGCCTGTTTCAGGCCAGCGACATCTATGTGGTTGAGAGGGAGAAAGCTCCCTCTCTCTTCCATCTTGCTGTCACTGCTAATGGCCAGCTCCTTTATACACTAATCAATAAAAGTTATTTAATCTGATTTTCAATAAAAAAAAATTGGGGGCAGTAATAAAAGAAATGAAAAAGAAAATAATTATGCTGCAGCGGGAGCACTTCAGGCGGATGAGAGCTTAGCAGCTGAAGTTCAACCAAGAAATGAAGGCCATGGAGGAGTGGCATCAGAAGGCCATAGCGGAGCTGATCAACCAGCATGATGTCCTGAAAGCCCTGCCTTAGTTTTATTTATTTTTTATTTTATGTTTGTTTAAACAATTGTTTTATATTTTATTTATAAAGTTTGGTTTGGTTTTAAATCATTTTTGTTTTTTTGTTTTATTTTAACAACATTTTAACAAGGCAAATTTTTTCCAGCCAAAACTCATCAGTATCATGACATACAGCAGCCGCAGGTACATGGAAATTTGGTAGTATAAAGCCTACACAGAACTCAAAGTGGTGAGGATAATAGCAGCAGTCTTTGTTAATGGTAGAGTATAAGGCCTACACAGAACTCTCAAAAATCAGGACAACAGCAGCAGCAGGCAGATGGTAAGTTTCAATTGTAGTTCAAGGCCTACACATAGCTTTGCCTCACTGGACTAAAGGGGCCTTAGAATAAAGTTATCAGTAAGAATTACACCATAACATAACATTATAAAAAACTGAAATCACGCGTTATAACTCAGAAAAAACGATTTATTAACAAAATAAAAAAGGCCTCTATGGCAACATTGTGAGTTGGGAAAGTAGCTCCTCCATTTTCTGCATACCTTTACGGTGCTTTTTGGCCATCTCCTAGCTGATGATGAGCTGGCATTGCCCTTTAAGAGTGACCACCCCTTTAAGAGAGACATGTACTTAAAAAAATAAAGTATGCAAAGTAATATTCTTGCATTGGGGTATATGCAACTTGTTTGGCTATGGCTATCTAGAACTAACAAATATGACGTGATCTTCGTCATTCTAGCAAGCCAACCATTTAGGAATAGAGATGGCCCGAACTATCCGCCGGCGAACAGTTCCCGGCGAACATAGCTTGTTCGCGTTCGCCTCTACGGGCGAACACATG
>CM065590.1:588216727-588244614 GCA_033119425.1 Bufotes viridis
GCTTTCTCAACCAGTGTGACTCCAGCTGTTATGAACTCATAACTCCCAGCATTCCCAAGCACAGCCAAAGGCTGTCCAGGCATGCTGGGAATTGTAGTTTTTGCAAAAGCTGGAGGCACACTGGTTGGGAAACACTGAATTCTAGACTACCATATTTGCCTATACCAAAATGTAAATATGCAAACCAAATTAGCATTACAGCTTAGAGCTGAGTTCCTTATGGTTGTATTGCTAGAATATAACGAAGATAACGAATATAGCACTATATTCTCAATCTTCGTTATATTCTAGCAATACAGCAACCATTAGGAACTCAGCTCTAAGTTGAATTTGCAATGCGATCATTATAACCTCACGATCAACGCATTTACTGACATATCAGGAGCTGAGTTCTAATGGTTGTATTGCTAGAATATAACGAAGATAACGAATATAGCGCTATATTCTCAATCTTCGTTATATTCTAGCGATACAACAACCATTAGGAACTCAGCTGTAAGTTGAATTCGCAATGCGATTAATGCAGGTTATATTGATCGCATTGCGAATTCAACTTAGAGCTGAGTTCCTAATGGTTGTATTGCTAGAATATAACGAAGATTGAGAATATACTGCTATATTCGTGGTATTCGTTATATTTGTCAATTTTAGCAATACAAGTTACAACCATTAGGAACTCAGCTTTAAGTTTAATTCGCGATGCGAATATAAATTCACGTAACATTCGTAATATATAGAATAATGACGAATATTCGATTTTGACGAATATATGACGAATATTAAAGCGAATATTTGCGAAATATCGTGAAATCGAATATGGCACCTCCCACTCATCAGTATTGCTCAGTCCTCATCACTAACGTCTCGCTTACAGCATTCTTTGCTGAGTACCGTATTGGTGTTGACACGCGCAAAAGCGGAAGCAGCAAAGGTACAAGCTCACTGCATTAGAAAGGAAGCAGCCATTAAGGCACAAGTGGCAGAGACACAAGCCTAATCTCAAGCTAATCAAGCCGTTATACAAGCCCAATCTCAAGCTAATCAAGCAGCTATACAGGCTCAGGCGCAAGCGACCAAAGCCAGGGCTGAAGCTGAGTTGGAGGTCCTCCAGAAGGAAAGGGAAGAAGCAGCAGCCATGGCTGAACTCAGAGTTCTTGAAGAAGCTGCTGAAGAAGAAGAAGCTTATCATCCTATGTACAAGATATCTAATGACTCAGAAGGGCATACCCTGCAATTCGTCCTAGACCAAAGCAAGGTCAATGCAATTGCACCAGAAGATTTGGTCTCTGTACGCCAGCCAGCTTAACTCATGCGAGTAGAAAAAGAGTCAGCTGATAACTATACAGTTGACCCCAGTCCAGTGGACATTTCTCTTTCCTTCAAACCTCTAAAACCTTACACAGTATTTCAGGCGCCATTAGAGACCAAGCCGCTCCAAGCTTATCAAATCACATTTTTAAAACCTCCTGAGACAAGTTGCATAGCAACCAAGATGCTGGCGCCAACATTACCAGATGTGAAGCCTTCACTTACGCTTAACCCAGCTGCCACTCCATTCCATCTTCCAACCCCCAAACATAGGGTATCAGATGGTGCCAACAACACCAGCGAGGGAGAAGTTCCCGTTGCCATGATGCTTGAAAGAAATGACGCATCAGAAATCGCTAAGGACCCCACCCTCAGGGACCTCATCAGTACTAGCCTTACGAACTTTGATGATCGCCCAGAGAACTATAGAAGTTAGAAGGCCACATTCAAGGCAACAGTTCAAAACCTTGGTGTACTGCCTATACAAGAACTTGATTTACTAATTAGATGTCTAGGTCCATGGTCGTCAAACTGTGTCAAGAGACTCAAAACCGTTCATATCTACGAACCAGTCAAAGGCCTTCATCTCACATTGGGAAAGATTAGAGCAGACATACGGCGGCTCGGAAGTAGTTGAATGTGCCTTATTTAAACGACTATATGACTTTCCTGGATTATCCAATACAGACTGCCAAGGGTTCCAGGAATTAAGCAACCTTCTTCTTGAGTTTGAAATCGTCAAGGGAGACCCGCAGCTACCAGGTCTCAGCTTTCTTGATACCTCCTATGGTGTGGGCCTGATCGTGGAGAAATTACCCCTCAATATTCAAGACCAATGGGCAACAACAGGTTCAAAATACAAGGAGCAACATAGTGTTCGCTTTCCACCATTTTCATTCTTCTGTAAGTTGATCAAGGACTTAGCTAGAGCTAAAAACGATCCAAGCTTCAACACCTTGGGGACCAACATCTTTGGTTCTACTAAACAGAGACACGAGACTTTCAGTCCCAGACAGAGAAACCCTAAAGGTTTAATTTCCGTAAAAAATACAGGGGGTGTGCCCACTACTAATGCAGCCGCTTCCAATGGAAATGAAAGTCCTAAGGAACCGAATCAACATTGCTCTATCCATCATAAACCACATTCTTTAAGGAAATGCCGTGTCTTCATAGCAAAGCCCTTTGAGGAACGTAAGGAGTTCCTAAGGAGTCATAATATCTGCTTCAGATGCTGTGCATCCACTGAGCATTTCGCCAGAGACTGTGAGGTTCGAGTCAAGTGTTCTGAATGTAATAGTGATGTACATGTGTCCGCTGTTCACCCGGGACCAATCAGGCGGAAGTTAGAACCAGTAGCTTGCACAAGCCCCATTCAGATCAAGGCGGGGAGAGTCATGGCAGGGAGAGTGCCTACCGACCAACCGCTACCGTCACACTCAGATGAACAAAAGTATGCGGAGAAGGACTATGCAGAGTATGCGGTAAGTCTTGTTCTAAGATTTGCCTTGTGTATGTGTTTCCTACTGCACAACCAGAGAAGACCATAAGAATGTATGCTATTCTAGATGACCAAAGTAATCGTTCCCTAGCTAGCCCTAAGTTCTTTGATCTGTTCAGGATAGAGGGAGAAACTACACCCTACACCCTAGGAACGTGCTTTAGTCTTGTGACAACCTCAGGAAGAAGAGCTAACGGTTTCACCTTGAAGCTCATCAAAGGAGATAAGAAACTCTCTCTTCCAACCCTTATTGAGTGTGACAAATTTCCGGACACAAGAGATGAGATTCCCACACCTGAAGCCGCACAGCATTACCCTCATCTCAGGAACATAGCCAGAGAGATTCCTCCCCTTGATAGCCATGCCGAGATCTTACTCTTGCTAGGTAGAGACATTCTTGAGGCTCATAAGGTCCTTGAACTTC
The DNA here is from genome assembly GCA_033119425.1 of Bufotes viridis. Taxonomy (NCBI): domain Eukaryota; kingdom Metazoa; phylum Chordata; class Amphibia; order Anura; family Bufonidae; genus Bufotes; species Bufotes viridis. Next base: position 588,219,958 of record CM065590.1, read on the forward strand.
GCAATGGCCCATTTAACGCTCCATATGCCCAGAAACTTACAGTGGGTTGGGTTATCGTGGGGAATGTATGTCTCGACAGAGCCCGCAGACCCTGCCAAGTGCACTCCTTCAGAACTGACGTATTAATAGGGGGACGAACTTCTTACTTCAGGTGGTGTCGACTCCTAACCACTACTATGTTCAAGAGGTTCCTTACCCAAATATTCTAAAAACTTGTTCATCAGAAAGCAGCTTAATTCCCAAGGAGTCAGCTGCAGAAGAATGTTCCTGGACAAAGGGGCAGCTTGTAGAAATGCCTTCAGGATCTCAATTGGAGCTCTCTTCAAGCCCTTCCCAGCTTTGCAGTCCTCACACAGTTTATAATAATGAATCCTATATCATCACTGACAACAAGCCTTCTGATTCATGTAGTTCTGATGAGATACCACAGAACTGTAAGCCTTCCAGTCATCTGTTTGACAATGAGTTTAATTCTGTAAAGGAAGTATCTTCTGAAGGATTTATTTCAGATACTTTGCAAGGACCTTCAGTTCCATCTGCAGTTGTTGATTGCACCCAAGAGGATCATAGTTCTTCCCAGTCTTCAATGGATGAGAACCTTCATATTGCTCAGCCTTTTCTGAACACCACAGGGAAAAGTTCACCGCCAATGTCCATGACAAATACTGCATGTTAACAACAAGTCTGAAGTCAGAAGAGAAAAGACATGAGCATTCGCGTTAACGATTCATAGACAGATTCTAATGAAAGCAACAGACAATCTCCTGTAGTAAAAAAGAAGAAATCCACATCTGGGGTGCATAAAAGATCACTCAAGAATAAACTAGAAAAGATAGGAAATATTTCTGTGCCATCTGGCATTTTCAAATAGCACAACCTTTATAAGTTTCGGTGGAAGCAGGTACAACATCTCGCCAGTCAGTTCTGGAAAAGGTGGAGAAGAAAGTACCTCTGCCTCTTGCAAGAACGCAGAAGCTGGCAAGAACCAAGGCTTAATTTGAAAGAAGGAGATTTTGTTCTGTTAAGAGACAAACAAGTTGATCGACTTAACTGACCTACTGGACTTATTACTAAAGTCATATCCACTTCTCCGCCCCGTTACATAAGTTGTGTTACTCATGCCTGCAGAACTTACAGGTTGAGATCCCATCTACCAAAGACGCTCATAATCTTCTAATACTGTTTCCAGTACCAGCTCTATGACCTAAACTGAACACATATCCTTTTACGGTTTGAATAAATGTTCATTGCATGTTTCCTTTTCAGGTTCATGGAGATTATTCATCTGTTTATTCATCAGGTTTATGGACATTATTCATTGTTATTTTATACAATTCCATTGTATGCAAAAATATAGTGGTATCTACCGATACCAGACGGGGAGTGTTCTGTTTCAGTATCTTGCATTGTGTATTGGTATGCTCCTCTCTTCTCCTCCCCCCTCTGTTTCATCTTCTAGTTAGTTCACAAATAATTTTATTGGGTTAAAAAGTAGTTTAATAAAAGCATAACAGACGACAATTGGACAAAAGGGGAAAAGACATGTACAAATCTCTCCTGAGGAAAAGCGTAACACTACAATACATGCAAGAGAAGGTATTATCTAACACATAGGGAGGAAAAAAGTACTGATCGCCAATAATGCATCAGAAGGAATCAATGTATTGTGGTAATTCAAGCACAATAAATAGATATATAAGTAGTATAAATAACATATATAGTGTCAATATACGTTACCGCAAAATAAGGTAAAGCAATACAAATATGTGCTATTGAATCCACAATACATATTAGTACAACATAGTGACCAGAAACTCCCACAAGAGGTAAGTCAAATTGCAAGTGCAAAGTAAACCACAGTTTAGAGCATATAAATAAAGTGCAAATATGTTAGCAGCATGTTAGAACAAAAACCTACTCATAAGTGATGCAATTGAGAGGTCCTCAGGAGAGCCGTACACCCCAACGCACGTTTCGGCAGAAGTGCTGAAGCAAACCCCTTCTTAAAAAAAAAAAAGGTGTTGCACTGCTGTCAAACACACACTCTAGTCCTTAATAGGACTGTTAGGTCTTTCAATAAGGTTTTTGGAGTAAAATCAGTAAGTTTAGAGCAAAACGCTATCTGTCCCTACCTACTGTCTGCTCTCCCTGGCGCTGAATGAGCCGAGCGCCGGACCTCAGCTCCTATATGAAATGGTATCACGTGTTCCGGCCACCCAATCATTGTAAGGCTTACAGCTAACATGGCTATGGCCTTACACTGAGGGGAATTACTTACCTGGACCTTGATTGGCTGCTTGGAAGGCGCCAAACATGCGGGGAGGAGACTCGAGTAATGCGACGAATACACGTGGTGCTCAGCCGAGTAAAGCCGAACGCCGCCCATGACTAATCAGTAGTTATGTGGACCTTGCCACAGATGGTGTTGCGCAGTACACACCTGATTTGTCTCACACTTGTTTGTGCAGGTAAGGGATAGCTCGCCTGGAAAAGTAGTGGCGGCTGGGAACTACGGAATGTGGGACAGCCAAGGCCATAAGGTTTTTAAAACACTTCGTCTCCACCAGATGGAATGACAGCATTTCAAAGGCCAGGAATTTTGAAATGCTGGCATTCAGGGCCAGGGATCGTGGGTGGGTGGGTAGGGGGGTACTTCCTCTTTTGCTCCATTGTTTGGAAGATGGACAGCTGAACGCTTCCATGGGACACTGTGGTGCTGCTTGTTGAAGGTTACGGACGTGGTTGCGTTGCTGACACATCCTCTAAAATGTCACCCACCAATAAAACAGACGATTTTTCAAATTTACATCTAGCACAAAAAGTGTTTTTTTTATAGCACCAATGTAAATGCAGTATGTTACGCTTGTATTGGAGTGTCAGAAATGCAGAGTAGCATGCAAATTATCTATTTAGCACAACATTTTATTTTTTATATCAGCAAGGTAACTGCAGTATTTAGTGGTTTTATTGGACTGTCAGATATGCAGTGCCTGTTGCAGACAGAAAAAAAATCGCTCTAGGTCGCAAAAATATGTGACAGACTAATGTAATTGACTAATTTTCACTGCCAGGTATTCACTGCAGGCCGCATGGATACTTTAACGTCCAAAAAAGGGAATTTGCCCTCCACTGAGCTACCAGTACAAAATTAAAGTAATGTCACTGGCACACATGCAGTTCACATGCAGTTGCAGGGGCACTGCACTTGCAAAAATGGCCGCCGACGCCCACCGAACTAGCAGATGGATTAAAAGTTATTTTTCAGTGTCACTGGGCTCAGGGCTGGTTATAAAAATGTAGCATAGCACACTCAATAATCGCTGTAGTTTGAAGATTGAACACCACTAAGTTCAACAGAATTCTTCCCTAATCTCTCCCTCACAGCAGCAGCAGCGTCCTATCCCTACACTGAGAAGAGCAGAGTGACGTGCGGCGCTACATGACTCCAGCCTATATAGAGGCTGGATCACATGCTGCTCTTGGCCAATCACAGCCATGCCATTAGTAGGCATGGCTGTGATGGCTTCTAAGGACAGACTAGTGAAACGCTTGTTGATTGGCTGCCCTGCAGCCTTTCAAAAAGCGCCAAGAAAACACCGAACTTGAACCCGAACTTTTGCGAAAATGTCCGGGTACCAAAAACCCTAAAGTTCGGTACGAATCCGAACTTTACACTTTGGGTTCGCTCAACCCTATTAGTTACTTTTTAAGAGATGCAGCTTTCTCAAGCTTTATATATCTACAGTATACAGGTTAGATTTCCAATTATCCAGGGTTAGGGATATCTCACTTTTACAATTTGTAAGAATCTTTTTCCTAACAAGACACTGATCTCTAGAAATCACAATATTTCCACTTTAGGACATGATTCCTAAGTTTCCAATTCTAGACTATAGGTATGAGGATTTTTGAATTTTGATGTGAGAAATACTAATTTCTACAACAAAACTGCAGACTCCCTCCCAAAAATGATTAGACTCAACACATTTTCACATACCATGCATAAGACCCTTCTAATTCTTCCCACATCAAACCCCCTTTATAGGGATATAAGTTAGCAAAAAATAAATACAGAGAAGATATAACTCAATATCCTATTCCAGTTAGGCTACATGCACACAACATATTTTGTTTCTGTGTCCGCTCCGTTTTTTTTGCAGATAGGATGCGGACCCATTCTTTTTTTTTGCGGATCCACAATTTGCGGACCGCAAAAAACACATATGTTCGTGTGCATGTAGCCTTATCCTAATGAATTGTGTTGAGTGAAAGTGGACTTTGATCCAAATTTCAGGATAAATTTGATTCGCTGCAAAGCTGAATGTCCTCGTGCTTCGCAGTAGTGAATCAACTCAACCTGAAGAAATTAAGTAAAATAGTTTAAAAAAAAAGTAAAAATTATACTTACCTGATCCATATGCTCGCAACTGGCTGCCCGCCGCCATCTTGATTGGAGATCCTGGCCGGAATCCCATGTGCAGCGACAAGTGACGTCAATACGCCGGACAGCGTGATGACATCATTGCGACCTGCACGAGATTTTACACCAGACCTTTAATCAAGGTGGCGGCAGCCGGCCCGTCGCGAGCAAATGTATCAGGTAAATATATATTTTTTTACACTGAATTTTTACTATCAGATGCTGTAATCATGTATGAACGCGGTATCTGAGGGGTAACATAGTAACATAGTACATAAGGCCAGAAAAAGACATCTGTCCATCCAGTTCGGCTTGTCATCCTGCTAGTTGATCCAGAGGAAGGGTACAATGACAATCGCCGCTCCCTGTCATTGCACCCACTAATTACAAAGAAATGTGCTTAGTGACAAAGTAATTCATCACAAGTCCAATTTTAGTAAACTTCGCTCATCTCTACCGATAACCAGAACCTAGATCTTTCTCCCAATTTTCTTTGTCATATGGAGGGAGAACAGGGCTTTCAGATCTTATCAACATCTAATATATGTGTGAGTTAGCAGATTTACATTATGCCATATTTAAAAGAAAACTCACTTTCTTAAAATCTTCAACCTTTGCCTTTGAATCCAGATGAAGAAAAATCAGCAGTGTGGTTTGGAGTTGTCTGTGAATAACAGCTGAATTTTGAGTTTGTGAGTGTGCGAGTGTTTGATAGAAAGCGTGCGTGGTCTTAAGTGTGTGACTTAACCACTACCCAACTGCCCATTGACTACAAACGCCATGGGGTCGTGATTTATCTCTGAATGGACATTTTAGAGCATCCATTCAGAGATGGCAGCTGCACACTAATCGTGCAGCTGCTGAGCTGGGGGCCCGCTGTCAGTGAAAGCAGGGCACCCCATAGAGAAGGCAGAGACCGTTCCTCCATGTCCCAGCCTTCTAGATCACTGTATACACAGTGCTGAACAGGCGCTGTGTATACAGCTGAGGAAGCGCTATGTGCCACCTGTCCCAGCCCTACAATCATGTGACCCTCGGGCCGGGAGAGTGCAGGAGCTCCCAGGTCTTCCATAGACCTCGATCAGCCCTGCACTGAGGCTGTACAGCAGGGTATAATACTGTACAGCCTCTCTGGGGGTTGTATTCCCCCTGTAACTGAGGTTACTATGTCAGCCTCAATTACAGGAGAAATCAAAAGTGAAAAAAGTAAAACAAAAACTGATGTTGAATGAGCGCCAGAGGTCTTGTATGACTTATGGGGGACACAAAGTATAAAATAAAAACTTTAAAAATAAAAAAGTGTTTTATAAAAATCTAATAAAAGTTTTACATGTAAAAAAGCACTTTTTCCCCAATTTAGTCATCTAAAAATTGTTAAAAATAGAATTAAAAAAACAGACATATTTGGTATCACTGCATCTGCAATGACCTGCTCTATAAAAGTATCATATAATATATCCCATCCGGTAAACAGTGTAAAAAAACATAAATAAAAATTCTGCCGAGACAGCTATGTTTTAGGCTACTTTCACACTTGTGCTTTCCCTTTTCGCTATTTAGATCCGTCTTAATAGCGGGGGGAAAACGCTTCCATTTTGTCCCTATTCATTGTCAATGGGGACAAAACTGAACTGAACAAAACGGAATGCACAAAAATACATTATGTTCTGTTTGGTTGCGTCCCCATTGCGGACAGAATAACGCTGCAAGCAACGTTTTTCTGTCAGCAATGTGGTGCAGAGCAAGACAAAACTGTCCTGACACACAATGTAAGTCAATGGGGACGGATCCGTTTTCTCTGACACAACAGAAAACTGATTGGCCCCACATTGACTTTCAATGGTGTTCAAGACGGATCCATCATGGCTATAGAAGACATAATACAACCGGATCCGTTCATGATGGATGCAGATGGTTGTATTATGAAGGAAGCATTTTTGCTGATCCATGACGGATCCAGCAAAAACGCTGGTGTGAAAGTAGCCTTAGTCATTTCACCTCCCCCCCAAAAAAAAATAACATCAAGCAATCAAAAAGTCTTATGTACCTCTAAATGGTACCAATGAAAATTTCACCTCTTCCCGCAAAAAACAAGCCCTCACTCAAGACCATAGCCAGAAAATTAAAAATATATAGCTCTAATAAACGGGCAACACAAAAACATGATTTTTTATTTCCCAAAAATGCTCTTATTGTGTAAAACTTAAAAAAATAAACATGTTTGGTATCACCGCGTCCGCAATCACTAGCTCTATAAAAATATCACATGATCTACCCTATCAAGTGAATGCTGTAAAAAAGAATTAAAATTACACCAAAACAGCTTTTTTGTCACCTTGTGTCGCAAAAAACATAATATTAAGTCATCTAGAAAGGTTATTTTATAACCCTAAACTTAAAATGGCACCAATAAAAAGTACAGTTTGTCCTGCAAATGACAAGTCCTCAGGTATCTACGTTGGCAGAAAAATAAAAATGCTATAGATGGCAATGCAAAATATAGCCGATTTTTAATAAAAAGGGATTTTATTGTGCAAAAGAAGCAAAACATAAAAAAAAACTATATACATTTGGTATCTCCATTATCATAATAATCTGCAAAATAAATTTATATTATCATATATACTACATGGTAAATAAAAATAAAAAACACCAACCTGCCAACCTCACCTCCCAAAAATGAGATAAAAAGTGATCAGAAAGCCAAATGTAACCCAAAATGGTGCCAAGTAAAACTACAGTTTGCTCTGCAAAAAACAAGCTCTCACAGTGCTCAGTAAACAAAAACAAAAAAAGTTATGGCTCTTAAATCCATTTCAGCTAATTCAATGTTAGGGTACTTTCACACTTGCGCAGGACGGATCCGGCAGGCTATTCAGCCTGCCGCATCCGATCCTGCCGCAAGTGGCTGTGCACTGCCGTGCTGCCACTCCGTCCCCATTGACTATAATGGGGCAAGGGGCGGAGCTACGGTGCAGCACGGCAGTGCGCGGCCGGAGATCGCCGGACCAAAAGTACTGAAGGTCCGACTATTCAGTCCGGCGATCTTTGCCGTGCGCAGCCGTGCTGCGCCGTAGCTCCGCCCCCGCCCCATTATAGTCAATGGGGACGGAGCGGCAGCACGGCAGTGCACGGCCACTTGCAGCAGGACGGATCCGGCAGGCTGAATAGCCTGCCGGATCCGCCCTGCCGCAAGTGTGAAAGTACCCTTAGGGCCCTTTCACATCGGCGTTTTTGCTTTCCGTCCTAGAGTTCAGTCCTCGGGGCTCTAGGACGGAAATATACTAATCAAGATTATCCCAATGCATTCTGAATGGAGAGAAATCCGTTCAGGATGCATCAGGATGTCTTCCGTTCAGTATGTGAACGTTTTTTGAACGTTGACAATACCGCAGCATGCTGCGGATTTGTCTCCGTCCAAAAATCCGGAAGACATGCCGCAAGGACCGATCCGGAATTAATGCCCATTGAAAAGCATTAATCCGGATCCGACTGAAAGCTAAACGTCGTTTCGGCGCATCGCCAGATCCGACGTTTAGCTTTAAAGAATGGTGACCATGGCAGCCAGGACGCTACTAAAGTCCCGGCTGCCATGGAAAAGCAGCTGGGTGCCGGGGGAGAAGCTACTTACCTTCCGTGCGGCGGCCGGGGCGCTCCTCGATGACGTCACCGGGTCCCTGCGTCGCATGATTCACATAGCTATGCTATGTGAATAATGCGCCGTATGGATCGTACGGCGCATTGCTCACATAGCATACCTATGTTATCAATGCGATGCAGGGACCCAGTGACATCATCAAGGAGCGCCCCGGCCGCCGCACGGAAGGTAAGTAGCTTCTCCCCCGGCTCCCCACACCTTTTCCATGGCAGCCGGGACTTTAGTAGCATCCTGGCTGCCGTGGTTACCTGAAAGCATATTGAAGACTGATCAGTCTTCAATATGCTTTCAGTTGTCTTGCGTTGTGACGGATCCGGCGGGCATTTCCGGCGACGGACGTGCACGCCGGATCCTCACAACGCAAGTGTGAAAGAGGCCTTAGAAAATCCAAATGCCACTCCTTCTCTTCTGAGCCCTGGCGCATCCCCAAACAGAAGTTTATGGCCACAAATGGTGTGTTACTGTTTTCAGGAGAAAATGGGTAGAAAATTGTGGGGTGATATTCTCCTTAGGGTACTTTCACACTGGCGTTTTGGATTCCGTTTGTGAGATCAGTTTCAGGGCTCTCACAAACGGTCCAAAACGGATCAGTTAAGCCCCAATGCATTCTGAATGGATAAGGATCCGCTCAGAATGCATCAGTTCGGCTCCGTTCCGCTTCTATTCTGTTTTTGAGGCGGACACCAAAACGTAGCTTGCAGCATTTTGGTGTCCGTCTGAAGAGGCGGAGCCTAACGGATCCATTTTGAATTACAATGTAAGTCAATGGAGACGGATCCTTTTTTAATAACACAATATGGTGCATTTGAAAACGGATCCGTTCCCCATTGACTTTCAATGTAATTCAAAACGGATCTGTTTTGGACTTTGTTATTTTTCTTTAAAACGAATGCAAACAGATCCGTTCTGAACGGATACAAACGTTTGCATTATAGGTGCGGATCCGTCTGTGCAAATAAACAGACGGATCCGCACCAACGCAAGTGTGAAAGTACCCTTAGTGAAAAAGAAAGTTTGGGCCTAAAGCCAGTGTCAGACTGGGATACTTAGGACCCACCAGTGTAACTGATTCTGGGGGCCCACCTTAGGGGTCCTGAACACGAACTTATTTTTTTTCCGTGTCCGTACCATTATTTTTTTTTTTTTTGTGTGGCCTGTATGTGAAACAATTCACTTAAAAAAAACGGAAATGACTCCATGTGCATTCCATGTCTGTATGTCCACATGTCCATTCCGCAAAATTGTAGAACATGTCCTATTATTGTCGGCATTAGAGACAAGCAGGGGCGGAAATAGAATTAATTGGGCCCCATAGCAGGAATCTAAATTGGGCCCCCATGGTCCTTTTCAAGCCACACTGACTTCCTATCCCTGGTCCCTCCAACCTTCTACCCCAGCCCCACCCTCACCCATGAACTGTAGGTACACTGGTGCTACATTACACATTACTAATGTTTTTGATAACCTGGGGGGTGCTTATGAAACAACATGTACACAAGGGGGGACATTAGTAGGTATAATGTACTATATAGCACTACCGTCCAAACCCGCGTTCACATTACTGTTAGTTTTTCGTTCTTCTGAGCCGTCAGAAAAAAAAAAAGCAACAAAACAGATCCTGTATTTTAAGCATCTATTATGGTAATTTATGCACATTTTGCATCCATTTGAGCCATTTCCGTCTCAGATACGTTATTTTAGACGGTAAGAAAAAAAAATACTTTTTTTTTGCATGAAGAAAAACAGATATCAGACGGAAATGGAAAGAGGATGCAAAATGTGCATAACTGAGCATAACGGATGCTTAAAATAAGGGATCTGTGTTTTGTTTATTTATCTCTTCTTCTGACGGATCAGAAGAACGGAAAACCGAACAGTGATGTGAACGCGGCCTAAGGCTTCATTCATATCTCAGGTGACTGTAGCTGACAGAGAACATCCTGGCAGAGCTCACTGGATCCAGCATTGCTAGATTCTGACGTTCACCAGGGATGCCCAACCAGCACCCTCCAGCTGTTGCAAAACTTCAACTCCCAGCAGGCCTGGACAACCTAAAGCTATTAGGGCATGCTGGGAGTTGTAGTTTTGCAACAGCTGGAGGGCTGCAGGTTGAGCTTTCCTGCCATAGACTATGGCAGACTACCAGAGAGGTTTCGGCCTGACAAAAACTGTTCTACTCGTGAAGGGTAGAAACCAGCAGTGGTGGATTAGTGAACTCTGGCAGGATGTTCTCTACCACAGGGATCAGCAACCTCCGACACTCCAGCTGTTGTGAAACTACAACTCCCAGCATGCTCCACTCACTTCTATAGGAGTTCTAAGAACAGCCAAGCAAGTGTACATGCTGGGAGTTGCAGTTTCACCACACCTGGAATGCCGAAGGTTGCTGACCCCTGCTCTACCAGATGCTGATCACCAGTGAGGAACGAAGACTAATAGGGAATAAAAGTGCAGCGATCAGATGGCTTTATTCAGAGCTGAACCCCAGACGTATCCCCATTCTTCCCCACTCAGCCCCTTGCCCTGTGCTGAATCTGGAGAATTTTTCTGGAGATTCGGTGACATCACCAGATCTGCAGAAAAAGCCCTTGCCCTGCGCAATTCAGAGCCGGGCAAGGGAGAGCATCGGAGCATGAAATGTCAGAGGGGCTGAGTGGGGGAAGAAGGGAATATGACAACCCCTTTAACTGTCACAGTCATAACAAGTATTGAGCGAACTTGTATTTTCACGTTTGGCGTACAAGGTTCGGGCTATCTAAGAATCCTGTTATGGATTCTGCTACCACGGACCATATTAGAATTTTATGGGGGCATAGCATGGTCAGCATAGACTTCTTTTATGACAGAATGCAATACGGAAAGCCTCTTATAGGCTTCCATGGTGGATGCCGTCATCGAATTCCGCTGTGGTCCGTGGTACCGGAATCCATAACGGGATTGTTAGAAAACCCAAACCTTGTACGCTGAACTTGCAACATAAGTCCGCTCAACACTACTCATAACGCATTAACTAAATGTGAAAACTCATCAAGTGTGTGTTAACTCTGCTACATCTGTATGTATGAGTATATATATACAGAAACATCATATATACTGTACATATAGTACACACACATATATACATTTACTCAGTCATTCACACATATACAGGTACATTAGGCAATTACACACACATATATAAGTACATACATATAAACACACACATATTACACCGGCACACACTTACCTTCTGAGCAGGTCTCCAGGGTGTGCAGTCAGGATTGATGGGAGGACATCTTCCTCCTTCCTCTGTCCCAACTGCTGCACATAAATTACATAACAGCAGAGGAGGACTCTGTGCCAGGACAGGGAAGAGTGGGGGAGGGGAGCACTGGGGAGGATTCTGCTGTAATCTCTCCTCAGCAGTGCAGCCCCTGAGGACACGTGCAGGCTGCTGCTAGAGGCATCTCCTCATGGTAGGATCGGGGCCTTGCTGGGGGGAGGGGGGAAGCCAGAGCGCAGCCTGCTGAGGAGAAGCAGTGAGGGGAGCTGGAAGGAGGAGTCAGAGGCAAGTACTCTAGACCAGAGCTGTTGTACTAATGGTAATAATGGGGGGGGGGGACATTTCCTCCACAGCCGGGCCCCCTTCCCCTACTGGCCCCATAGTAGCTGCGTGGTCTGCCTCTGTTAGAGGTATACATTACATATGTATGTGGCTGTGGTTGGTCTCAGCAACAGCACCTGCTTTGTGACATTGTTGGGTGTAGGATGATGGGGTCCTCAAAATCACACCAGCAGGCTGGTGGTCAGTCATCTACCAGACAGCTCATGTCACTCCAACAGGAAGAGTGAACAGAACAGAAATACAGAGAAAAAAACACCCCTAAAATGTAAGCTTTATCCTTTAACCTGTTTGGCTGGGCGGGGGCGGCGGCAGAAGCAAACCGCCGGAGCTTCTCCCTCCCTGTCCCCAGCCTGCAGCATCGGAGAAGGAGCAGGAGCTGAGCGCCCCAGCACCCCAGCGCAGCACCCCAGCAGTAAGCACTTTTCTTTTTTTTTTTTTTCTTGCACCTGGGGTCTGGGGTCCACAGCACTCAGTTGTGCGACCCTAGACCCCCCCCAGGGGTGCAACAGCTTGCTCCCCCTCCCCCCCATCCCACACATTTTTTGGGGGGGCAAGTTTTTTTTTGCGTGTGCTGACTGTGGTCGGCGCTCTTAGAGTCTGGCCACTGTTAGCGCATCGCTCACCCCACCGCTGATCAGCATTGTACTTTTTTTTTGTTAGTTTTTATTTTTTACTTTAGGTATTTTAGTGCGCGAACACCCGGCCCCACACACACGCACACTTCAATAAAGTTTATTTTACACGCACGCACACACACTCGCACAACACACACTCCCATGGCCCGCAGGATGTTCTCGGTGGAGGAGGCATTTGCCCAGATGCTCTACGACACCGAGAGCGCAAGTGAGGATGAGGATGACCCCACCTTCCTCCTGTCATCTGCATCCTCCTCATTATCATCTGATGATGATGAGCCCCCAAGGCGGTGAAGACGTCGCCAGGCGGAGCCAGAGGAACCCCATGCTAGGGACCCTGTGGCCAGCACTAGTACAAGCCGCCCTGGGGCTCGTACTAGTTTTCCGGCTCACCAGCCAAGTGCACCTGAGCCCCCTACAGGTGAACGAGTCTGGTGCACCCCAGGGGAATACGAGCCTGTGATTCCTGAATTTGTTGGCAATCCAGGAATCCAGATTCCCACAGTGGGATTTACTGAAATTGACTTTTTGACTTTTTTTTTTTTTCAGTAACCCACTTGTGAATCTGATGGTGGAGCAGACGAATCTGTACGCCCAACAGTTCGTTGCTCAGCACCCGGGCTCCTTTTTAGCTAGACCCGGTGGCTGGACCCCGGTCAGTGCAGCGGGGCCTCGTGCTGCACATGGGCCTGGTCAAAAGACCAAGTGTCAGGCATTACTGGAGTGGGGACGTCCTCTACCAGACCCCACTCTACAGTACTGCCATGACACGTCCCAGATTTGAGGCCATCCGGAAATGCCTGCATTATGCAGATAATGCAGCATGTCCCCCCCGAGGTGATCCTGCCTAAGATACGGCCGGTCATCGATCACTTTGGGGCCAAATTTGTGGAGGCCTACGTACCTGGAAGGGAGGTTGCGGTTGATGAGTCTCTCGTTGCTTTCAAGGGGAGACTAATTTTCCGCCAGTACATTCCCTCTAAGCGTGCGAGGTTTGGCGTGAAAATGTACAAAATTTGTGAGAGTGCCTCAGCGTACACTTACAAATTTCGTGTGTACGAGGGACGAGATTCCTGTATTGAACCCCCAGAATGTCCCCCCACTCTGGGTGTTAGCAGGAAACTCGTATGGGACCTTTTGCACCCACTACTAGATAAGGGTTACCACCTGTACGTGGATAACTTTTATACCAGTATTCCCTTGTTTCAGGCCCTCTCCGCCAGATCCACGTTCGCTTGTGGGACCGTGCGAAAAAAATCAACGTGGCCTCCCTGCCCACCCCCTCAGACACGTGCCCTTACCAGTGACAACCTGTTGCTGGTCAGTTATAAGGACAAAAGGGATATCCTTATGCTGACCACAATCCATGGTAACGGCATCACCCCAGTCTCTGTGCGAGGTACCATGGCAATGGTCCTCAAGCCCGATTGTATCGTCGTCGTCGACTACAATCGGTATATGGGAGGAGTTGATCTATCTGATCAAGTCCTCACACCATATAATGCCATGCGCAAAACCCGGGCATGGTACAAAAAAGTTGTGGTCTACTTGGTACAGGTTGCCATGTACAACACTTTTGTACTATGCCGATGTACTGGCAGCACAGAGACTTTCCTCCAATTCTATGAGGCAGTCCTCAAGGACCTGATCTTTTCTGACCGGGAAAGAGCAGGTCAGAGTACCTCGGGAATTGGAGGCGCCCGGGTCGTCCCTGACCAACATTTTCCAGGTGTGGTCCCCCATACTGGAAAGAAGGGACGTTCCCAAAAAAAGTGCAGAGTGTGTCGCAAGAGGGGGATCCAGAAATACACCACCACTCAATGTGACACGTGCCCTGATCATCCGGGCTTCTGCATTGACGGTTGCTTCAGGGAGTACCACACTTCCATAGAGTACTAAATTATTATAATCCCAGACAATCCCCTAGAAAATACATAACATTATGGCTCTCAGACTTTGAAGACACGGAAACAACTTTTATTTTTCCAAAAATGATTTTATTGTATTTAAGTTTTAAAAAAAATGTTGTTTTACCCTCAGTTCACACTTGCGCGTTTTACATCGCGTTCGAACGCGCTGTAAAACGCATAACCGATGCAAACCAATGCTTCCCTATGGGACTGGTTCACATTTTCGCGTTTTACAGCGCGTTCGAACGCGCTGAAAAACGCCCGGCGCATAAACAAGTACTTGAGCTTTTTTTGGGGCGTTTGACGTGCATTTTGGCCCATAGACTTCAACACGCGTTTATGAATTTGCAACATAGGCACAGCACAGCAATGCACTCTGATTGGCCAAATTTCATATAGACAGGGATATTTGGTCATTGGACAACACTGCAGTCAATCACACAAACGCGCGTAAAACGCGTGTTTACTATTGCCAAAAACGCGCACAAAAACGCGCGGAAAACGTGCGTCTCAGAAACGCTCAGGTGTGAATCCAGGGTTAGTGTCTCCAAAGTCTGAGAGCCATACATATTGGGCATCGTCGCGTCTGTAATAACCTGATCTATAAAAATAAAATATTACCTAACCCCTCGGATAAAAGCCCTTACAAAAAAAAATTTAAAACGAGTAAAAAAAAAATTTTTTTGTCACCTTAGATCCCAAAAATTGTAATAGCACGTCATCAAAAAATCAAATGCCCCCCAAAATACTGCCATTCAAACTGCCATCTCATCCCGCAAAAAATGAGCCCCTAGATAGGACAGTTGCCCCCCCAAAAAAAAACAAAAAAACTATGGCTTCCAGAATGTGGAGGCACAAAACCTTTTTTTTTTTTCAAAGTTGGTTTATGATGTCAAGCTGAAACCAACATATTAATAAAAGTAGTCATATTAGGTATTGCCATGTCCGTAACAATGTACTCTATAAAACTAACATTTGACCTAACCCCTAAGATAAACTTCGTCCAAAAAAAAAAAAAAAAGATGTAAAAAAAGCCAATTTTTGTCACCTTAGATTATAAAAAGTGTAATAGCGAGCGATCAAAAAGTCATATGCACCCCCAAATAGTGCCAATCAAACCGCCATCTCATCCTGCAAAAAATGAGTCCCTACATTAGACAGTCACCCAACAACAAAAAAAACTTTAGCTCCCAGACTATGGAGATACTAAAATTATTTCATTTTTGTTCCTAAAAAGATAATATAGTGTAAAATCTAAACAAATTATATAAAGTAGACATATTAGGTATCGCCGCATCCGTAACAATTTGCCCTATAAAAATAGCACTTGACCCAACCCCTCAGATGAACAGCGTTAAAAAAAAAAATTTAAACCGTGTAAAAAAAAAATCTATTTTTTGGCAAAATTTCCATTTGAATCCATTTTTTCTGGTAATAAAGCAAAAACGAAACATTTATTGCCCTGATTCTGTAGTTTGCAGAAACACCCCATATGTGGTCGTATGATGATGTAGCCTAGACTAGAAACTCCAAAAAAGTGACCCCATCTAAGAAACTACACCCCTTAAGGTATTCAAAAATTACTTTAAAAACTTTGTTAACCCTTTAGATGTTCCACAAAACTTAATGGCAAAAGTAGAAACAATTTTAGAATTTAAATTTTTTGTTACCTTGCCTCAAAAATGTGTAATATAGAGCAACCAAAAATCATATTTACCCTAAAATAGTACCAAAAACACTACCACCTCATTCCGTAGTTTCCAAGATGGGGTCACTTGAAAGGGTACATGGTGTAAATAAACCAGTCCAGCAAAATCTGCCTTCCAAAAACCATATGGCGTTCCCCTTCTTCTACGTCCTGCCGTTTAGCCAAATAGTTTTGAATACCTTGAGGGGTGTACTTTCTTAGATGGAGTCACTTTTTTGGAACTTCTATTCTAGGGGTGCAACAGAGGGCTTGAAATGGGACATGGTATAAACAAAAACAGTCCTGCAAAATCTGCCTTCCAAAACCCATATGGCGTTCCCCTCCTTCTGCGCCCTGCCGTTTGGCCAAACATTAGTTTAGGACCACATATGGGGTGTTTCTGCAAACTAGAGAATCAGGGCAACCCATATTGAGTTTTGTTTGGCAGTTAACCCCTGCTTTGTTCCTGGAAAAAATGGATTATAATGGAAAATTTTCCAAAAAATCGAAATTCTAAAATTCTTTCTCCATCTGCCATTAACACTTGTGGAACACCTAAAGGGTTAAAAAAGTTTGTAAACCCAGTTTTGAATACCTTAAGGGGTGTACTTTCTTATATGCAGTCAGTTTTTGGAATTTCTATGCTAGGGTGCATCAGGGGGGCTTGAAATGGGACATGGTGTAAAAAAAACAGTCCTGCAAAATATGCCTTCCAAAACCCATATGGCGTTCCCTTCCATCTATGTCCTCCTGTTTGGCCAAACAGCAGTTTAGGACCACATATGGGGTGTTTCTGCAAACTACAGAATCAGGGCAACCCATATTGAGTTTTGTTTGGCAGTTAACCCTTGGTTTGTTCCTGGAAAAAATGGATTATAATGGAAAATTTTCCAAAAAATCGAAATTCTGAAATTTTATCTCCATTTTCTATAAACTCTTGTGGAACACCTAAAGGGTTAACAAAGTTTTTCAAATCAGTTTTGAATACCTTGAGGTGTGTAGTTTCTAGTGGTGGTTTCTATTACGTAAGCCTCTCAAAGTGACTTCAGACCTGGACTGTTCCATAAAAAGTGGGATTTGGCAAATTTCTGAAAAATTTCAAAATTTACTTCTAAGCTATGTAACATCCCCAAAAAATAAAATGGCATTCCCAAAATGATCCAAACATGAGGTAGACATATGGGGAATGTAAAGTCATCACAATTTTTAGGGGTATTACTATGTATTATAGAAGTAGAGAAACTGAAACTTTGAAATTTGCTAATTTTTCCAAATTTTTGGAAAATTTTGTATTTTTTAATGCAAAAAAAATTACTTTTTTGACCCCATTTTAGCAGTGTCATGAAGTACATATGTGACGAAAAAACAGTATCAGAACGGCCTGTGTAAGTAAAAGCGTTTTAAAGTTATCACAACATAAAGTGACACTGGTCAGATTTGCAAAAAATGGCCGGGTCCTTAAGGTGAAATAGGGGTCCTTAAGGGGTTAAATTAAAATCTGTCACACACTAAGTAGTGCAAAATACGAAGTTTTCTTGCCCCTAATAAGTTCCTCGATACAGTAGTCCTGTCTGCAGTAGTGATGAGCGGCAGGGGCAATATTCGAATTTGCAATATTTCGCGAATATTCGTATTCGAGATTATTCTATTGATTGCGAAAAATTGGCAATAAAATATTTGCGGAATGTGAATATTCTAAAACCCAAATATATAGCACTATGGAATATAGTGCTATATGTTCTTTTTTTAGAATAGTCGTCTTTTTTTCCTATCTGAAGTCATGATTCCTCCCTGCTTAACTTGCTTTTGGGCCAAAGACTGTTCACATTAAATTGGTAAAAATGACGAATATTCTAAAAAATAAATATATATCACTATATTCTATAGTGCTATATATTCGTGTTTTAGAATATTCGCATTACGCGAATATTACATTGCCGATTTTTCGAATAAGAGAAAAAAATATTAAATAATGAAGAATATTCTAATTCACTACAGACTACAATATTGCAGCCTTCTCACATTGTCCCACAAGCAAGAAGCAGGTAGGTATACTAGGTAATGGGTTCAGATGAAAAAAACAAACTAATATTCGTTTTTACGAATATATATCACTATATTCGAAATATTAGCGATTTTCGAAGTGTCGACATTCGCGATAAAAATTCGATGATGATCCCACTAACTAGAACCTATCCTATAAGGTCCTACAATGTCCCTAACACAGGAGCGCTTGTAGTGGTTGATAGATGTGGACATCAGGCAACAATTCATGTCCCAGGGCTCAGTGGGGTCAAGTAGTACTAAATTGTATAAAATGGCTTTATTCACCACCTTTCACAAGGCCATGATAGACTAAATGTCTTACTAGCTCAACACAGTTCCCTCCACTATCATGAGTGGGGTTCATCGGGGGCTCCTGGTGGTGCACACAACAAGTAACCATTAGTACCGATAGATACAGAAAAAACATGTGTGAGCTGACTGAATAGGTAACACTAGGGTGATATAGGCAGATCACAGCAACCCTTGTGCCAGTGGTGCAGATATATCCAGTATCAACCCCTCAAAAAACAGCCATGCATACACCCAGACATAGATAAACGTTAAACCAGAGACGTTACCCTCAGCTCCAGTACAAGGCATCCAAAAATACAGCTAGTTAAGTGAGTACATATGTAGCTGAGGGTATAGATATCATAGAGCTGTGGGTGACATTACATTCACTGCCATGGATGAGTAGACTGAGTCTGTACTGATGGACCATCCATGGTCAGGTGCAGCAGGGTGGTGATGAGGGGCTAACCTTGAGTAGCAGTGATGTAGACCGCACCACTCACATTAGTGACCATGTCGTGGTGGGATCCTTGCCTGTCAAGTCTGTTAGTAATTGGGAGATGTAATGGGAGAATGGCCTCCGAATGAAAGGAGTGCTAGGAGAGCTTTCCTGCACCCACCGCCCATAGATGGTGAGAAGAATATTGCCTCTGAGGTGTGATTGGAGGCATAATCATGGACCAGGAGCTGAGGAGCAGCATGTTTCTACTCCTCCATGACCCGACCACTACCTCGTCAGTCAGTACTTTATAACTTACACTGCATCTTTTCCCACAAAACAATATATCAGTCTGAAAAACCGAATTTCTAACCAAGAACCAGAGCATCATTTCCAAGAGGCTGCAAGTCTCGGTGCCGCACTGTGTGACCTGGATTCTTATACAATCCCAAAAATGACAATGAAACCTCTGGTCGAGGTGGTTACAGTATTGATGTTTTTGTGAACATTCAACATTGCTCAGAAATGTGTTTCATATAAAATTACTAGAGAAAAAAAAATACAATTTCTTTTTTCATTCATCAAAATGTTACATTTATCCAATCTGCACTGTAGCGTCCTCTCCTCATGTATCACTTTATCATCATGTTGAGGAAAAATATAATAAAACACTTATCCAAACAATTATTCCCCTCACACATTAATGCTAATTACAGCCCAATGTCACATACAAAGAATATAACAGACACAGCACGGACTGTATGATATCAGGGATTACACTGTATCACCCAATAAGTACCTATCGATATGGAGGACACCACGGGGGTATGAGCTCTGCTTGTAGAACTGGTAGATAATGTGCAGATAATAGATCGATAGTTACAATTAATAAATAATTACTTACATGCCGAGTCCTCAAAGTACATGGAGATAAAACTCTACTGTCCACATCAGGCATCTGAGGAAGTAACTTATTTCCGGAAATGTGCAACTTCCTCCATTACCAGTGGTTTCATGATTGTTAGCAAACCTCGAAACTGAAGTCAAAGATAAGTTGACGCAGAGGAGAGGACACTGAATTTTTTGCCTTGGTTTGAAGGTAAAGTATTAGGTCTCTTTCACACGAGCGTGGCGGATTAGGTCCCGATGTGTTCAGTGAAACTCGCACCATTTTGCAAGCAAGTTCAGTCAGTTTTGTCTTCGATTGCGTTCAGTTGTTCCGTTTTTTTTTCTGCGAAGGGGCAATGCTTTTTGATGCGTTTTTCACGCGTGTCATAAAAAACTAAAGGTTTACAAACAACATCTCCTAGCAACCATCAGTGAAAAACGCATTGCATCCGCACTTGTTTGCGGATGCATTGCGTTTTTCACGCAGCCCCATTCACTTCTATGGGGCCAGGGATGCGTGAAAAATGCAGAATATAGAACATGCTGCGATTTTCACGCAACGCAGAAGTGATACGTGAAAACCAACGCTTATGTACACAGACCCATTATGAAATTAATGGGTCAGGATTTAGTGCGGGTGCTGGGCGTTCACTTCACGCATTGCACCCGTGCGGAAAACTCGCTCGTGGGAAAGGGGCCTTAGGATCTCCACTAGGATCATGAGAAAACAATAAGGATACTTTCACACAAGTGAGTTTTCCATGCATTTGCCAACAGACAACATTCAGACTGAACCCTGACCCATTGATTTCAGAGGTTTATTCACAGGAACGTTATTTTTCACTGACAATTATTGCATTTCGAAAAAATGGTGGCATGTTTATTGTCTTTTTTTCATGCAGCTCTTGCCCCTTGGAAATGAAAGGGGCTATGTGAATTACTGAAGGCATCGGCATGCCATTCTTTTTTACTCATGGTTGCTAGGAGATGTTGAGTGTTTCGGATATGAAAAGGGTGCAATCCGATCGGAAAAAAACAGAAACACTGATCGCAACGCAGACAAGCCTGAACCAATTTGCCGGCAAAACCATCAGTTTTTCATTGGACAGACCCTGACATTCAAAGGCTCAAATCAAATGTAGAAGCAGCACCAACGGTTCTCGCCAACATAAATACACGATGCAATAGCCTCACCAGCAGCCTCGGATCCAATAGGCCATACCAAATAGATAAAAACGAATGGCTCCGGCAGCATCTCACATGATCCGCTTTATTGTGACTTCAAGGCAATAGTACAAATAACAGCAATGTTTCGGCTGGTGAACAGCCTTTATCAAGCTTACTAACATCATGTTCTATCCACATATTTATATTAAAAACACATATCACCTCCCCCTCAAAATATCTAATCACCCAGCTCAGTCATGACTAAACCAATGGTTGCTCAGTATTTCCAATCCCTCATTTACCTAATGTGTATTCACTCCTCACCTGTATACCACCTCGTCTCTGTATGTTATTCATCATAAATCGTGTCGGCGTTAGGCTACGTTCACACGACGACAAAAAGTCGCACTATTGTCGCGCGACAATTTTTATAATAGGAGTCTATGGTGTCGCAGTGCGACATGCGACATGCTGCGACTGCGACACAACAGTCGGAAAAAACTCCATCCGGGATGGATTTTTTGCGACTGTTGTGTCGCAGTCGCAACATGTCGCATGTTGCACGTGCGACACCACCATAGACTCCCATTATAAAAATTGTCACGCGACATTAATGTGACATCAATGTCGTGCTACAAATGTTGCAGTGTAGTGGTTCCCAAATTGTCGCGCGACAATTGTCGTGTGAACGTAGCCTTACTCCATAAAGTGTGCGCTGATGCGCACAGCTGACTGCAATACTCAATTACCTGTCAACCTCCACATGTGTTGTCGACGTAATGCCGTACAGCCAACTCGCTGTTTCGTTTTGCCATCACAAAGCGGCTCCACACAGCGATCCCACTGACGTCATCGGATCGCGCCGCGCATATCAGACGACATCAGCTCAGGACCGGCGCACCTGCATGCTGTCATCAGAAGTCGGCACAATGATGCCATGGCAGCCAACCATGCAATGGGGAAGCTAAAATAAGACTATTCCCATCATGGTTACTACATGGGTCTATATCCACATGTAGCAGTGTGGGTAATCGCAGTCCCAGATTACAATCCCACATGGAGGAACGCCGATCACAACATTGACTATATCAAAACAGATTATACCATATCATAAACATCAGGAAATGGAAGATATCATCATATTTCATATTGTGATATACCGTATGACACAAGCACACACAGAGTATATAATATATACATATCCCCAATTAATTCCTTGATTCTGTATAGCAGGAAATATCACTGGGTCTCCATAAGTGCCCCTCCATACCAGCCAAACAGAACCATCTCAACCATAACATGACCTGAAGGGACAGTATAGACAACTATTCATAAAAAGATAAAACCAATATAGATGACCATTAACTGTGAGGGCATACTGTAAACTCATCTTAGTCGATGGTAGTGACGTTAAATTCTATATTTAGGCCAAAGGGTTGTAGAGACTTGAATCCATTTCAGTTCTTTCTTCCTTAAGATTTTGTTTTTATCACCACCTCTCCTCAAGTAACCTACACTGTCTATTGCACGAAACCGTAATTGATTTATAGAGTGACCCTGTTTAATAAAATGTTTTGCAACTGGTTTATCAATTAAACCCTTCCTTATTGTGCTCTTATGTTTATTGATGCGTTCTCTTAATTCCATCCTGGTCTCTCCTACATAAATAAAACCGCACGGACACTGTATCATATACAGTATATGACATCTTTGGATCTGCATGTATAGTATCCCTTGATTTTATGAATCGTACCCCTATAAGTGTGTGCGAAGCTGTCACCTTTCATGATGCCACTGCAGTTGCAACATGAAAGGCAAGGAAAATTCCCACAATTCCTTGGGGCCAAAAGCTGTTGTCTCAACATATCTCTTCCAGCAACATCAGCCTTAACAATTCTATCCCGTAAATTCTGGCTTCTTTTGTATGCCAACATTGGAGGTAATCCAAATTCCTTAACATTTGGTAATCCTCTATGGAGGATCTGCCATTCTTGCTTAAGGATTGCAGCAATTTTGCCCCTATCCACTCCAAAGGTGGATACAAAAGGAATCCTAGTCTCAACCTTATTACGTGAACGCCCATCAAAGGTAGATTTAAGATCTGTAGCTATAATTTTCCTTTTTGTACGTTGAATGAGCTTCTTTGGATAACCCCTGTTAGTAAACTTACTGCACATCTCCTCAACGCGGTTTTCAAAAACGTCATTATCCGACACTATACGGCGGACACGTAATAGTTGACTCCATGGTAAAGAGTCCACCATATTGTGTGGGTGATTACTGTCATACATCAACAGCGTATTTTTATCAGTAGGTTTTTGGAAGAGATCAGTTTTGATCACCCCCTCATGTAGATAGACCTGAACATCCAGTGAACTGCAGTCCCCGGACCCCCGCATTCATTCATGTCAATGGAACTCTTCAACTCAGATGTGGTACCCCTCCAGATCAAAAATATGTCGTCGATGTAGCGCCACCAGCACAGGACCCTCTCATAAAAGCTGGAGCAATACACCAGCCGATCCTCGACTTCCGCCATAAAGATGTTAGCGTAGGTGGGGGCCACAATGGACGCCATGGCCACATTCCGCTTTTGTTGGTAGAAGGTGTCCCCAAACAGGAAATAATTCCTCCTCAAGACCACCTCCAGGAGGTCAAAGATCAGCTGACGCGCCCCCAGATAGAGACCTGTGCCGACCAGGGCCACATCGACGACATTGAGACCATATGTATGATCAATGAAGGTTTATAGTGACACTTGAATGATTAACTAATTAGGGCGTGCACTCTACATATGTATCAAGATATGCCTTTGTTTCCTTATAAAAAATGAATTTTATTAAAAAATATACATAATAGATAAAACTATAATAAAAACACGGAGTGCTGATGAACAATAAACAATGAAGTAGACAGATCTCAGTTGTGGATTGTCTCTTAAGTTGATCAGGTTAGGGGACCTCATCCATATGTTCAAAGCCTTTTATAACAAACAGTTATGTCCCAAAGTCCGGGCTCTATATTGGGTTAGATTTCAATGATATGATGGTGTATATCTGAGGACAACAGTTCCCGATTGTTATGGCTCAACACAATATAGATCCCATCTGGGATATCCAAGTCCTCAATTAGAGTAAAAGTTTGGATAAGTCACGGCTTACCTCTCTTGAAGTTGCACAGGTCGCTGGCCAGATCTTATATGATCGGCATCTGTTGTCGTGTTAACTGCGGTTACTATTTTACCTTTCTTGAGATTAAACAGGCTGCGGACCATATCATGTGTAGTCGGCGTCTCCTGCCGCACTACGTGCGCTGTCTATCCCGAAGTCTCGCGGGATCTGTAGCGGTGTTTCCGTATGTTGCCTGAAGTGAGTGCTGGCCAGTCTCCAATCACACTGTCTTGTTTCCTCTGGTACGTGCACCACAGAATCCAGATGAGTACTACAACTGCTATGCTGAGCTTTGACCAAACGGATGCCGATAGAATCTTATCACAGGTGACGTCTGTACCTGACTTTCTGAACATTCCTTCCCTCCACCGTAGCAGTAAACGAAGCGTCCGTCTGAAATACAGCATAAGTGAATTATTTTGACAAAAGAGTGGCAATCCTGATCCACAGAGCATCTTGATATACACCGCTTAAATACCGATTTCACATTACAGCTGAGAAATAGTGCATTATTCTTTTTTGTGTTAAAAAAGTAATATCCTTGCTTCACAAAGCAGTTGTACATACACGGTATAAATATCAAATTTAATTTTACAGCAGTAAAAAACTGCATTTTGGGGTTTTATTGAAAAAGCTGTGTTTTAGGCCGAAAAAACTGTTGTGCATCCGTCGTTTAAATAAATATTTCCAATTTATAACAGTCTAATACTGGATTTTTGAATTTTGGTCACCAAATACGTGT